>VBSM01001979.1:25234156-25287741 GCA_008086735.1 Cheirogaleus medius | reverse complement strand
TTTTTTTGCTATCATAAACAATGACTCAAGGAACATCCTTACATACAAGTCCAATGTTTTCTTTAGTATAAATTTTCCAGGAGTAGAACTGGGAATGGGATGCATATTTTAATTTTAGTTCATGTTCCCAGACCCCTCCTGAGCAAAACCGTAACAAATTGTTTTCATGCCCTTAGCTTAAAAGTGCCCATTTCCCCACATCCTTACAAACCCAAGCATTATCCATCTTTTTATCTTTGCAAATCTGATAGATGTAAAAAACTTCTCATTTTACTTTTTATTTCTTTGTTAATGTACTTGAGAATCTTTTCGCATGATCATTAGGTATACATTTTTCATTTGTGACTTGCCTGTTCCCATGTCCTTTGCCCATTTTTCTGGTGGTATGTTTTGCTTTGGATATTGGAATTAAAACAGTCATATTTACTGAAATCATATATTTTATCTTTTGCCTGAGATATTTTCTCAATCTCATTCTTCTTGTTTCTTTTTCTCTTCCCTGGCTTGCTCTATTAGTCAAGTTTTATATTAGCTTTTTTAAAACTCTAGTTTCTATTCTAGTCCTATTTACTTTTAAATGTTTTAATTGAAAATGTCATTCATTCATACAAATAATCACAGAAAGTAGAAGTTTCCTTTACCTCCTCTAAATCCCATTCTTGGCCGGGCGCGGTGGCTCATGCCTGTAATCCTAGCACTCTGGGAGGCTGAAGCAGGAGATCACTTGAGCCCAGGACTCTGAGGTTGCTGTGCCACAGGCCACTCTATCCCAGGTGGCAGAAAGAGACTCCGTCTCCAAAAAAAAAAATTAATTTCATTCTTCCCTGAGGTATGTTAACCTGATATATTTTAAACCAACATTTTTTAACTTATATTTCTATGAACATTAAAAAAAATAGTATGTAGTATGTATCTTTAGTATGTATCTTCTTTTTAATATTTCTGATATGCCCTAGGTAGTTTTTTTTTTTTATCTAATCCAAGAACTTAACTGTTTCTTTAACTCAGGATTTTTTCTCTCATTTATTTATTTATGTAGTTATTTAAATTACTGCTGCTCTTTTGTTCTGCCTTCACCTTTCAGGAAATCCTTTTGTGGGAATTCTGGGTCTTTGGAATGGGAAGCTGCCATATCTCTTATATTTTCTCTGTCATAATTTCCATCCCTTAGTCTTCATTCCATATTCACAGGAGAGGATGCCTGGGACTGCTCTTCAGGGTCCCCAGGCCGGCTTTCAGTGGTGTCTGTTCTGTGAGTTTGTTCTTTCATGGGTTTCTCTTTTCCTGCTGAGTGCTGGGAGGAGTGGTGGACGGTCATGCTTCTCATTGCCAAGGCTTCTTAATCTAACTTCTTGGGCTGCTCTGTTCTTTAGCAGCCCGCTCTATTCTGTCAGTGTTTGTCCTCTTGAATCCCCCTGAAGGTGTGGTACAGATTTTTTTTTTATATTTCTTTTTTTTTTTTTTTCATATTTTCATCTCTCTCCTCTGTTTCTGCCACTTAGTCTGTTTCATTGGGGGTTACTTGTTGGAGGACAGTTGTTTCTAGTCGTTGCTTCATTACTCTGATCACTGCTCAGAGTAGATCATTCTTTTAATATGCCCAGCAACTTGGAGGACTGCTCATTTTGATAAATGAAGTTTTCAGCTTTTAATCCTGCACCACATGGGGATTTATTTAAAATACTAATGCCCTGGCCCCACTCAAGGCCAATTAATTCAGCCTTTCTGGCAATGAGGTATTGGTGTTTTTTGTTTTTTTTAATCTTCCCAAGTGATTCTAACATGCAGCCCTGGTCTGGAACCATGTGGGTGGCTGGTGAGCGTTCCCTCAGCAATCATGTGGGTCAGTTGTTCTCAAACCATGCTGTGCACCAGGACCACCTGGGGTGCTTGTTAAAAATACACCCGTGCCCGGTGGCACTGGGCACCCTAGGTGATTCCTGGGTGGCTCACTGGGCTCCTCGGCTTTCCTCTGAGCAGTTCACGCAGCCTGTGTCACCTGAGTGTATGAATGAGTGGACACAGGTAAATTGTCAGGGTCCCTTTTGGGTCCCGGATATGTGGTCCAAGAACAGACTGAAGGACTGGGTCCTCCTCTCAGAGTGAGACAGGTGGCCACAGGGGACCTCAGGTGGTAGAGCCCCACCTTCCTAGCATGACATCCCTGCAGCCGTGCTCCTCTGTGTTTCCGGCCCAGTGGAGTTTCTGCTGTCCTCCCCTCCAACAGGGTGCTTCCCAATGAGTCCACTCTTCTCCCTCTGCTGACGAGTCTTAGGAGAACCCAGTTAGATCTGCCGACACCAACGAGAAGTAGGGAGAAACCTAGAGTGTCTTTAGAAATCTCCCTGCTTCATGGAGTTTGCAGAGTTGTTTCTTCTCTACATATTTGCTGCACTTCCCTTGAGTTAACAGAAGCACCATCGTTTGGTCATATTGCCCATATCAGAAGCTGACCAGGAAATATCACTTTAACTCAGCAAACCCTTTCTGCCGCGCGGAGCCTGTTCCATATTTCCGAATGTCTTCCATATGCGCCGTCTGGTGCCCACCCACTGCCTCTGCTTCCAGTCCTGCTGCTCACAGCTTGGGGTTTTCCCAGGCTTCTGCTGGGGACCCCCATCCAGTGTCTTCTCTGATGGCTCTACTGGAATGATAGGCTGCTCTCACTCAGCGACGTCACAAGTTCAGTCCTCTGCTTCACGCCTTTCTGAAATTCCTCAAAGTTTATCGTCTGCTGATAGGAAATGTCTTTGCTTCTACATATCAGGTTTGGGTTTTTTATACTTCACTGAACTCCAGGCTCTTGCCTGTTCCCTCTTCCTGGGCCACTTTTCCCCCAGACCCTGGCATGGCTGGCTTTCCTTCTTATCCAGGTCTCACTCACCATTGGGTCCCTTCCTCAGAAAGACTTTCTGTGACCAATAGTCTAAAGTGGCCATCCCATCCCTCCAGTGGTTCAATCACCTCCTCCCTCTCGTTCACTTTTTAAATAGGACTGAAAACTATTTTAGCACCTAGACCTGTATGACATACAGCAGGCACTATATAGGCTGGAAGGAGGATGGCTGGATAAGTGATTCTTTATTTGATCGTTTTATTGGTATTTGGGAAAGGAGGAGAGGTAAGCACCTGAACCTAATTCACCATGATAAACTGAATTTCCTCTTTTGTTCTTGAAAGCCAGCAAAGAAGCATATAATAGTTTAGAAAAATGGCAGTCACCTGGCCTGTTGGTTTATCCAAACTTATTTAGCACTTTTTCCCCAAGGGGGTGCTACCTGCCCCTACAACCATGTCCAGTTCTGCTCTTACTGTTCAGGCACCTACTCTGATCTTCACACCTGACCTAAGACAGCTACAATGTTCTGTGCACCTATAAGCAAAATCAAGTTATTTAGATACAAGTGAAAATGAAGCCCTGTTTCTTCTCCCACCAGAACATTTCTACACACTCAGACGCTGGCAGTGCTGTTAGGAAAAGCAGAGTATGGGATCACTGCTAACGTCACACTTCAGCCTAGGGATGGTTTCTGTCTGTGAAACAAAGGCTGAAAATGACCGATAAAATAATCAAAAGTCACTTTTTTCTCAGTTTCAGTTTCATTCAATACATATATACTGAAACCTGCTATGCATTGTATTCAGAGCAAGGAAGTCTCTCGGGCTACAAATGTAGCACAGCAAGTAAAACACCACCTGGCACCAGAATTCCTCCTTGCTTGGCAAGGGACATTAAGCCACTTGGGGCAGAAAGGAAGGCCCTGAGGGTAGAGGCATTGGCAGAAATTTGAACAACAAAGGGAGAGGGTTGTGCTATGCTGCTGAGAAAAGGAGACAAATGAAATCTCTGTTCCTGAGAGGGAAGAGCTAAGGGCCCTGAGGAGCAGGTGCAGGAGAGGAGCCAGAAGGTGACAGAAACTAGTCGCTGTGCAAGACCAGGGAAATCCCAGCACTGAGGCAACCACGGACTTTCCAGAAGCAGGACTGTCGAGTATGTGATTTTTAAATTGTGGGCTGCCAGGAGGTGCAATATGTACCCCCTTCTCAAGACCCTCGAATTCCAGCAAAGCCTCCCACCCTCACAAGTACTTCACGGGAGGAGGCTTTGGTGAGCGTGGGAGAGCAGGGGCGGTGTGTGATACAGCAGGACTCTCTCGGGAACTCATGTCCGTCCCAGCTGGGCTCCCACTCCCCTGGGCTGGTGAAGGGGCCCAGGCAAACTCGCCAAGTTCAAGATCAGCCTGGGCAACATAGTGAGACCTTGTCTCTAAAAAACTTTAAATTTTTTTTAAAAGTTAGCTGAGCATGGTGGTGTACATCTGTAGTCCCAGCTACTTGGAAGGCTGATGTGGGAGGATTGCTTGAGCCCAGGAGTTCAAGGCTGCTGAGAACTATGATCGCACCACTGAACTCCAGCCTAGGAGACAGAACAAGACCCTGACTCTCTAAAAAAAGGAGATTTTGAAGGTAGTTTTATGTCTTTCCCCAAGTCTTAGTTTAGACATCAAATGAGGGAATACAGTAGAAGGCAGGGTGGTGAAGTGCAAAAAAGAATATCCTTTGGAGACAGGCAGACCTGGTTTCTAAGTCCAGACTGCCACTCACCAGCTACGTGGCCTTGGACAATCTGACCTATTTTGAACCATGGAAATTTAAGTACAAATATCTGCTTCCCTGGCTTATGTTGAGATTTCAGTGGAGCACTGGAAGGACAGCTCCTTGCACCAGGCATAGCACTATGAGAGCCCTGCAGAAATGAGCATTTTCACAGATGGTTGCTTCTCTGAACCTGACTTTCTCATTTTTGGTTTGGGAGATTTTCTCTGTACTCCTTAGCTGGGAGATCAGCTGGGATGAAAGATAGACACCCTTGGAGAGCCACCTGTCTTTGTGATATGTTGGCTTGGGCCGCCCAGATGGAGACAGGAATTTGGTGAGATTCAGTGGGCACAGAGGACAAATAAGAGTGACAAAAAGGCATCCAGCTAGTGAGTAGAAAACACTGCCAGGATAAGGACACATCACCCACACTACTGTGCACATTTTTTAATTGATCCTTGTAGTGTCTTGAGATGTGAAAAGTGCTGTGATGAATACAAAGACACCAGGAGGCAAAGTCTCTGACCTCGAAGAGCTCCCAAGACAGATGGGAAGACAATGGCATAAACTCTTAAAAACCCAATTGATGATACAAAACTATAATAAAGAATACATTGCAAGGAAGCATCTCTGCACAATGGATATAAATAAAGGGACTATGAGTTCTACGGATTATTTGCTTGAGTTTGGCCAAGGAAGAGTTATTGCACCAGTTACCTGGGCATCTATATTGAGAGAGATTTTAATTTTCAGAATTACCATATAACCACAAGAGACCATTTAGTGGTAGCAACCTGTTCAAGTCTGTCCTTGAACCTTACAGTAGATGATGTTGGAACTGCCCAAGTGGTACAAGAAAGATATGTATAGGGAAGTTGTGTCCAAGAAGCTTTTAATAGAAAAGAATACCAATGGCCAAATAGTAACAGGAAAACAAGGAGAAGAGGTAGAGCATCCAGTTGTAGAAATAGGATTGAGAATAAAGGATAGGTGAGGAAACCCAGGTATATAGGTTGAATAGCATCGCCCCCAAATTCATGTTCTTCCCAGAACCTCAGAGTCTCCAAATTCTATTTGGAAATATAGTTGTCACAGGTGCAATTAGTTAGGATGAGGTCATACTGCAGTAGGGTGGGCCCGTAATCCAGTATGACTGGTGTCTGGATAAGAGGAGAAAATAGAGACACAGACACAGAAACACAGGGAGGATGCTATGTGAGGGCAGAGGAGAGATTGGAGCGATGTGTCTACAAGCTGAAGAATGCCAAGCATTGCTGCAACATCAGAAGCTAAGAGTATGGAACAGATTCTCCCCTATAGCCTCCCCAGAGAGCATGGCCCTGCCACCAACTTGATTTTGGACTTATAGCCTCCAAAATTGTGAGAGAATAAATGTCTGCTATTTTAAGACACCAGTTTGTTAGTACTTTGTCATGACACTCTTAAGAAACTGGTACACCAGGGTATCCTGTCTCTCCAGTCCCCCTTATTTCTGCTGAAAGGTAACCTTGTAGCTTTCTAGATATTACTGACTTCTGTCCTAGGCCTCCCTCTGAGTCTACATCCAGAGTGACACTCCAAGCTTTCTGGCTCCCCCCAAAAATTGTCCTTCTCCCACCCTTGCCACCACAAGGAATCTGTTGGGGTGAATGTAGTTCACTGTTTGGGTGCCAGAAGGCGGTGACACCTGTGGTGGGTGTCATCCACGAGGCCATCGTTGCAAAGACTGAGTGCCTTTCTGGGCACAGCCTTTGAGCAGAGTGCAGCTGCCACCAGCACCATCCCTGCAGAGCCCTGAACCCGTGGCCAGCAAAGAGCAGATGGCTGTGTCCATCCCAGGGCACAGCCTGACCCTGGCAGAAAGAAATGATGTCCTGCAGCTCTCTGGGGCTTAAATTTGCTGCTAGCCTCCACCCTAGGGTGACTTTTCCATAAACAGTATTTTTGGTCCCCTGGAAAATTATTGAGTTTGATTAGTTCTGTGGCTTGTGTGTGAGAGAATCGAGGATCTGTCTTCATGAGTTGTTGTAAAAGGCCCAGTCTGGTGCTTTGGGAGAGAACTTTCTTTGACTTGATGGGCTTAGTCTCCAACTGTGACCCTATTGAGCTATGCCTGGAAATGCAAAGTTGAACAGCAAGGGACTCCCTGATCCCCAAGCACGTGGTCTGTTGGTCACTGTCCTTGAAATTAGAAAATACTGCTGTTGTTAATTTTGTCTATCTGTGCAGAAGTAGTTGGGTTTGGATGGTTCGTGTCTAGAGCTATGTACCTGATACAGTAGCCACTAGCCACGCGTGGCTGTTTAATTTTAAGCTTTAATTATTTAAAATTGAATAAATTTTAAAAGTCAGTTCCTCAGTCACGCTGGCCACCTTTGAAGCGCTCAGTAGCCACACGGGGCTAGTGGCTCCCATACTGGAGCTCACAGTTATAGAATATTTCCATCGTCGCAGGACCTTTCATTAGACAGCGCCCGTCTAGAGTTATTTGCTTTTCCAAGCCTTCCAACACACAAGCTCTCTTCGCCTTCTTCCTAAGTGTAATTTCTAAGATAAATATTGAGAATATGTCAACTCCATAATAAGAGGAAACATGATTTTATTCACTTACTGTGTGTTAGAAAGAATAAAAAGTATGTGTCTATTTTTAAATATTGCTAGACCGATGTTTCCCAAATGTGATTTCTGTGGACATAAATCACCCGGGGATCTTGTTGAACTCTAGGTTCTGGTTCAGCAAGTGGGTGGGGCCTGGGATCTTGCTCTGGTCCACAGGCCACACCTTGAGCAGGGAGGAGTTATAGCACGTGACTTGTGAATTAGAACCCTATTGCTGCTTGAAGGGTCAGAGGAATAAATACAGTGAGTGAACTTTAATGGAAGGACAGAAGCTGAAGGAACTATTCTCATAGTCCACTACCAGAAGAAGAAGACCCGCGCCCCTTCTGTGGTCTGAATGTGAGGCAGCGGCCAAGGTGAGCCACACAGCACAGCAGGGTCAAGAGCTGCCCTCTGGGGCACTAGTGGTCTAGATTTGATCCTTGACTCTATCACTTCCTAGCTATGTGTCCTTAGGCACACTGTCACCAGGCCTCAGTTTCCCTATCTGGAAAGTGGGAATAGCACTGGTACATTTCTCCTAGAGTAGTTGTGAGGACTCAGTGAACTAGCAGATGTGAAATGCTTGGAACAACGTCTAGCACGTTGTAAGCACTGTACGTGGCTGTTAAATCAATAAGCAAAGGCAACATCCTGCCTCTGAACAAGTGAATATGGTTTATCCTGGATGAGTTGATGTATTTCTGACCAGTTGTACTTCACTCGACTCTAAACATGACCCTAGTTTCTTCCCCCGCAGATGGAGGAAGGGGTGGGGGATGGGGGGCAATGTCTCTGATGAAAGGTTGGGTTCCCGAAGCATCCTCGGTTATAGTAAAAGTGAAAAAATGATGGAGTTGAAAGTTGGGCCTGTAATTGACGGGAATGGTCCAGGGAGGCCCAATCGATGGTGGCGTTGCTTCCTGTAGACAGCAGCCACTGGGCACCCTGGTGACCCTTCTTGGACACTGTCCCTTTCATGTGCCTCCTTCAGAGGAACTTTTTTACTATTTGTTACTGTTGGTGTACCAAGTCTACATTTTGAATTTGTGCCGCTTTTGTAGAATCTGTCCCTTAACTGTGAGACGTTTTCCTTCAGTGTGTGGCAGCAGAATGGATCTGAGTCACAGAAGAAAATAAGACACAGGCTTTTCCCTGGTATTGATCATGTTTTAAACCTTCTCCCTCTACCCCAAAGCAAGGAGCCCAGCCAGCAGCGAGTAAAAAGATGGGGCTTCTCTTTCGACGAGATATTGAAGGACCAGGTGGGGCGGGACCAGTTCCTACGATTCCTGGAGTCTGAGTTCAGTTCCGAAAACCTCAGGTAAATCTCTCCAAGGTGTGAGCTGTGTGCAGAATGTGTGTGAAGACATTTGCATAATCTGTCTCTCCACCTGTCTGTCTCTCCCTTTCTCAATAAAACATCATCAGGGTTCAAATTCAAATGCCAGCTAATCTAAGGTTGAAATGGAGAAGAGCAAATTAAAATATGCAACTTGTTACCACCATAATAGCACCTACCAACACTAAGCATTTTTTAATTGAAATCCGGATGACATTTGTTCAACTAATTGGGAAAAAGTCTTGAATAATAATTAAACAGATGGATTTGACGATACCATCCATTGGGAACAACTGTAGAATCACGGAACTTCGGGGCGGGGGTGAAGCAGCTCAGACGCTCTCTCCTCCAAAACTTCCCAGTCTGAGGTCCTGAGCTAAACAGAAGAGAGAGGAGTCGATAAGCACATTTCAGAATTTCAAAGAAAGTAAATATCACTCAATAACTGGAGATGTAACTGGACAAGCTAATTAGAATATGCCTCTTCCTTTTTGAAGGCATTCTGCCAACTCCATGTAATGGTTACTCTGATCATCTGATGCCAGTGAGAACATCTGATTGTTTCTATTGGTCTATAACTAATACTTTATAAGAGAAATGCATTAATAATTACCGTTTGATAGGAGAAAAAAATAACACATTCAAAACATGGTGTCCAATGTGAGAGGAAGAAAAGGAGGTGCATTAAAAGGGAAAGACCCCTTGGTCATGAAAGATTTGGGACTTGTTTATTCATCCTTTTATAGTATTACTTGAAGAATCAGGGACCCATGGAAAACATGACTTATCTAAGCCCTCTTAGTGATCTTAGCAAACTGGTGACTTATTAATGGGTAGAATGGATCTCTCTCTCTCTCTTTCTCTCTCTTTTCTTTACACAATATTCCCTTTTTTATACCAGGTTAATTCCCATCTTCCAGTGCTATTTTCTTTAAAAGGATTTTAACAACTTTTAAACGGTTTTTGACTTTAAAAAGTCAGAGCATATACCACAGGCTAAGGACTGCCCCCTCCAATGTTAATGTGCAAAATCCATGTTATTAATTTGAAGTTAGAACCCATACATCAATCAAGCCATATTTATGCTACACCTATGCCATATCGAACCCCCTGAGAGTCTGCTGAGGGGTGCAAGTCAGGATGTATGACCTTTGCCTGCTACAACCTGGTAGGTTCTTGATGGAAAAATGCAAGAAACGATTAAATCACTAAATGTACATAAATGAGTGTAAACTCTAAGAACTATTTTGGAATTATTTATGGGAGAGAGAATCAACGTAAGCCACAGTAGATAAGTCATAGCTGGACTGTGAAGAATACACAGGATGTCAATAGGCAAAGAAGAGGGGGGAGAACATTCCAAGCTGGAAGACGGTATGAGCGAAGGGGTGATGGTGGGACTCTCTCACACCACAAAGTCCTGGGGGAAGTAGATGCCACCCACACCTTTCTAGGCATCCATGTGTTCACTGTAAACCAGATAAGGTCCAGCATCTTATTTTTGGTTATGACTCATGTGTACTTTCCTTATGCCGAAGCACATTCAAACACAACCCAGAGCTTCAATGCCTAATGAAGTATTTGTAACAGAAGGTTTGACTAATACTCTTCACTGGAGTGGTGCTCAGACCAGCCTCCCAGACTATGCCCCTCTGTGGCCAGCTTTATGTACGCATGTGGCCTCTCAGTGTGGCCAGCTCAGTCCCAGGTTCCACCCCAGCATGGGCCCTATGAGCCACACCTGGGCATGCTTCCCATCTCCCCTTCTCACCCATCCCCCTGAGTCCCCAAGATGAAGTAGTATCAAGGTCCCCCTTTACCTAACTCTGTCTCAGCCCACAAGTAGTCTTATGACCCTCTGCTGCCTACACTGTTACAGGGAGTTTGAAGAATGACCACAGGGTCCCAGGAGCACCTACTGGCTCAGCTTCCACCTTGCCCAGTCTGGGGCATTCATTCTGGAAAGCCCTTGGTGTAGCCAGAGCCACTTATCAGTTCAGACTAGTTTCACAAAATATGCATTATGCTCAGGGCTCGGAATGCATCGAGGAGTGTGTCCCTGGCAGGTGTTCAGTGCTTCCTCCTGCCGTCACCTCTTGCACCTCTGCCAGCTCCTTCCCCCCTGCCAGGAGGGCTACCTTTAATCTTGGGTGAAAGCGTGTGTGTGAGCGCGTGTTAGCGTGCCAGAGCCGAGTCTGCGCCCCAGCGTGCAGGCATAAATCCAGACTTAAGAGGATCACCTCTCCGATCCACAACAGGAAAGGAATAAAGAAAATAGAGCAACAGGGAAAAGAGGAGAAGGATAACCCAAAGAGCTTCTAAAATCCTCTCTGGAGGCCCAAGTTCCATTTTTATGGTATTCAGCATAATTGGACACATTGCAGGGAGGCTCAGTTTTAAATCACACAACTTCAGGATTCTGCTCACCCATCACAAGGTGGCTTCTTCTCCGCCCCTTTGTGTTCATGCCTTCCACCGCTGATGCTGGCTTAGCGCCTCCCAGGAACCAGGTCCCGAGGATTCAAAGCTGACCCCATGTCCCCTGTGTCCAGCGCGGGCAGACACGCCTCCACCTTGGTCCATGGAAATGGCGGCCCCTGGGAGTTGCGCGGTAGGGCGCGACTCGAGGACCCTGCCAATCTGCTGTGCTGGCCGTGCTGGGCTCGTCTTTTCTCCCCAGGATTGGCCAGGGGCCCAGGCTACTGGCATTGGAGCATGGCAGGACAAGAGACTGACCAGAACCCACGTGGATAAATTGCAAAGTGCCTCTCCACATCTGCCCTTCCACGATCCCTCGCATCTCTCTAGGGAAAGGGGTGCTTAGAGCCTAACATTTTTACACAACTGGCGCACGCAGGCCAGTGAAGTAGCCAAGTGACTGAATTTATAGCAGAGCTTCAGAATGTGGGATGGAGGAGCCTAAACGTGTCATCCTAGATCCTTTAAGGAATGGTTTCTATGAAGCTATAATGGAATTCAAAGTCCCTTTTGCTCATTTTCTTCTGGGCGAGTCTGTGAGCTGAGATAGGGGCACCGTCTACAGGGCCGGGAGGGGCAAGGCCAGCAGGGCATTTGCTGCAGCTGTGAGCGCTCTGTGGCAGGGGCTGCCTCTCTTCCTCCTTTCCCAGCCCACCCGGAGCCGAGCCCAGGGCTCCGTCCACACTGGGAGGGCCCACGGAGACAGCTGTTTGCTGAGAGCCTCTGGAAGCTCACAGCTTTTCATCTGCAAGGCAGGAGACTCGCGGTTCTGAAGCCGGGCGCCCCGCTGAGTTATGTGGCCACATCCTGCCGCCTTCTCTGGGCATTTTCCCAGAATGGGGAC
Organism: Cheirogaleus medius; assembly: GCA_008086735.1. Classification (NCBI taxonomy): domain Eukaryota; kingdom Metazoa; phylum Chordata; class Mammalia; order Primates; family Cheirogaleidae; genus Cheirogaleus; species Cheirogaleus medius. Next base: position 25,275,880 of record VBSM01001979.1, on the reverse strand, counting down.
TGTCGCTCCTTGCCACCCCTGCCCCCTCTCCCACATCCCTGGCTCGATACCCTCTGCCACATGGCAGAGTACGAGTTAAAAATCAAAACTCACAGCGAAGAGCATCCCCTGTACATTTTTTATGAGCTGTAACATCTCCTGAGAGAACGTAGTTGTTCTTCTAACCTACAGATTGATGATCCGAGTTCCACACGGTGTCAGCTGAAGGGAGAAGCAATTAAAACAGAACACGGGGGGTTCCCGGTTTGCCTGGAGAGCTCCCGTCTCTGGCAGGTGCCCCCAGTCGCAGGAAGACCTCATGAGGCTCAGTAGCCCCAGGACCCAGACGCCCCGCTGACCGAACGCATGATTGAGCAGAGCAGAGGTGATGACTCCCAGGACGCCATGGCCACTGGCAGCGTTGCAGGCACTGCCCAGTGAGCCTCACCCAGCTTGGTGGTGCTGCTGGGGCTCCTAATGCCGGCACCCTGGAATTTCAGCCCAGCCGGGTGGAAATCAAGTTTAAGCCATTGTTCCCGAGTCTCTGGTTGACCAGCAGGGGGCACAGAAACACTTTCTTCTGCCGTGGAGTTTGCTTTTCTCTGACCGAAAGCTGTATTTACTAGCCCTTGAGAATTCTAGGTTATGAAAAGATATGGAAACTGGTGACTGAGGGGCCACCCAGACCTCCTGGCAGGGTGGAGAATGGCCAACAGCTACACGGTTTCTCTTGCTCCAGCCAGCAGCCTGCAGGAGAGAACCCCAATCCTTGTGGGCACCTGGGGAGAAAGGAGCCCCCCTGCCCCAGGCAGTCCCTGGACAGTTTCAAGCCCTGTCCCCACTGCTTCGCCCAGTGGCTTCTGAGCCCAGACTGGCTCTCCCCAAAGGCCAGTTTCTCCACCAGCGTTTCTGAGCCATGAACGTGGATCAAATGCCGGCACAGGGGCTGCCTCCCGCTGCTCCGACGATTGGCAGGGACCAGAGGCAGGACAGGTGGCCTCCCAGATACCAGCCCTTGTGGCCTGCCAGTCACCACGGCCCTTCTGCTGCAAGCCACAGAGGCTTAGTGCAGGATGGGTGGATTTGACGCCGCTGCTGCTGGCATTGTACTCCTTGCCGCCGTCGTCGGGGAGGAGCGGTACCTGCAGCCTTTTGATAAGAGCAGGAGCTTCCAAACCTCAATGGGCCTCCCGTGGCAGTAGATGGGCGGAACGGGGCTTTGGTGGCTCTGTGGGGGGGGGAGTGTGGCCGCGCAGCCTGGGCTTGGAGCTCCCAGCTCAGGCCTGTGGGGCTCGGAGATGGCAAACAGAGACCACAGCCTGTTCTGAATTTCAAATTGACACAAAGGTTCTTCGAAGCCAGGGACGGTAAACACATACGGGATGTCAGGATGCCGTTGTGACAGCATTTTTGCTGTCACCTGAGGGGGATGAGGCAGGTCATCTCCAAGGCAGACAGAAGGCTGAGGAGAGTCCCCGCGTGTGTGAGGAGAGAAAACTGCTGTCTGGGGAATGTCACCCCGACACCCACCCCTCCCCCTGCTCCCCACCCCCAGCATGCCTGTTGTTTTTCCTTATACTTTTTTTTTAATTCTTGGTTTTATTTGACAAAGGGAACCTTTTAGTTTTTTATATAAAAGTTTATTAAATTTGATTCTGATGTTTGCATTGACATCAGCTCCAGATCTTCCCTATATATCCACCTACGTGATGTGCATTGGCGTGGCTCCCAAAAAACCCCACGAAAGGGACCCTGAGGCCTCCGGATGCACAGGGAGCCTGCAGAGCTTAGAAGCAGCCGGGGTCCTCAGGGCCATCCCAGAAGGACCCAAAAGCTCCCCCTTAGAGCAGACTGGAGCAAGGGACAGAGGTGACAGAAGGTGACGTCCCACAGGTCATTGAGGGGGCAGGAGATCACTGGTTTCATCCATTTGTACGAGAAGTTGCAGGTCCCCACTGGGCATGGGATGGATGCTGACCCAGAAGGTCACTTCCAGCCAAGCGTTCAGCCCAGAGGAGACTCCCTGAGTGAGCCAGTTGTCCCGTCTGCCTGGCATGTGGTCGAGGAGGACTCACTGGCTCAGGCCTTGGAGACTTGCCCCTTAGCACACCTTCCAGTCTTTGTTAAAATCAACACAGCTTCTTTCTTTAGAGCCACGTTTCCTACATTTTTCACCTGCCCATCAAACCCCGTCTTCCAGGCAGAGGAAGGCTCATGGGTACTCTCCTCACCAGATGGCTGTTGTCACCCTTAAGCCTTCTGGCCCCTCCTCCATTCCATGGCAGACCTTAGCGGTGGACAGAGAGCCCTGAGGAACCTAGGGAAAGGCCTGGGAGAGGGAGGACCCACACCCCAGCTCGAGCTTCCAGGGCCCACAGGAACAATCCCGCAGGTTAACGGCTCCTTTCAGACTCTTCCCGCCCGCCCCCCTGGACGGCGTTAAAGACACACTGCTGCTGTCCTCTCCTCTGGTAGCCAGAAGGACCTGAGGTCCCAGGATCCTGGGGCAGAAAGAAAGGGAGCTGGCACTGAAGGGTCGGGGATGCCAGATGGCAGCAGCAAGAGCCCTTGGCAGCTTCTGCCCAGGCCACCTGCGGAGAGAGAGGTGAAATCCAAGGGGTCACACTGGGGCAGGATTGAACCTGCGGCCGCCACACTGACCCCCTCCTCAGCTCCCACCCATGGGACCAGAAAGCATTTCCGAGTTAAGTCTGGATGGGAAGTTTTCCAGACCCCTGCCACATGTCCTTCCACCCACTTTGTGCCCATTTTACAGATGAGGAAGAGACACCCAGAAAGATACAGCAATTCAAGACAACACCATAGACAGGGTGAGGGCAGGACTGTGCTTCCTGGTCCTCTGGTGGAGTGAGGTCGTCTCCCGCCCTGCCTTTCACTTGGCTCTGCAGGATCAGTGCAGGAACCACGGGGCTCTTTGAGGAGATGGTTAGAATCCCAGCATTCTGCGAAAACACACACATGCACACGCGCACACGCACTCGCCCACGCACATACACGCACATACACGCACTCACACACGCCTTCTTACCATGTGGAAACAGAGCTGCATTACCCCAGTCTGCCACTGAGTGACACCTTCGAGCTGTGCACTTGGCTCCAAAGACATTTCTCTGAACAGCAACAGAAAAACATGGTTAACCTTTAAAAAAAAAAAGTACATCTCACTTTGGGTGAAATTCCAATGACAGGCTGAATGCACTTTCCGCCATGTCGTGGGCTAGCTTTTCTCGTCCCCCTCCGTTTCATTGACCAGACTACTTGTGATTCCAGTGGCTGCAGGGACTATGTGGGACCTGTCCTCCTATCTCATTGATGGGGAAGCTAGCCTGTCCCAGTCACGGGGCAAAGGGCATGGCACCCAGCCCTGGGCCCTGCTGAAGAGCTGCCATGGGAACCACCCTCAGGACCTGGGAGCTGTTGTCACGCTTTGGCCCTGGTAGCTGCTGCTCTCAGCAGAAAAGAGCTCACCCGCAGCCGCCCGGTGGCTGCTCCCATGCGGGTGCTGGGGGATTACAGAGAGGCAAAGACACAGTGAGCAGGAGATTTTTCTCTCCAGTGGGAGAATCTTTTAGCAGAGAAGTCTCCATGTGTGCCTCTTCAGCATTGTTCCAGATGAGCCCATCTTCAATCTGAAAGCCATTTATGGAGCACCTACTGTTTGCCAAGCACAATGCTGAACACTGATGTGAACCGGCTTAGTCTCTCCATCTGTAACATGAATAGCTGGATCATCCCAGCTCACATATTCTCTATGATTCCAGGATTCTGCCTGCTTCTCTGATCTTTCCTCCATTTTGATGCCCCCAGCTGGTCCCAACCAGATTTGACAAAGGGACTCCCATTTTTTGTGTCGTGGCACCTATGTAGAGCAGTGGTTCTCAATCGGGGTGATTTCACCTCCCTGGGAACATTTGGTAATGTCTGGAAACATTTTGAGTTGTGGAAAACAGGGGTGCTATTGTCATCTAGTGGTAATAGATGACAACCTTGGTAGAGGCCAAGGTTGCTGCTAAACATCCTACAACGCACAGAACGGCCCCCACGACAAAGAATTGTCCAGCCTGAAATGGAAATGGTGCTGGGGTTGAGAAACTTGGATGTAGAGGGAGAGAAATCTCTTTTTGATAACCAGAAGCATATTGATCTTTTTAATATGCACACCCATTCTTCACAACAGTGGAACCCGCTTTGGGTTTTCAGCCGTCCCCATGATCTTTGTGACCTGCAGTGGCATCAGGGCAGGCTGGGGGGATGCGGCATAAGGACTTTCATGGGACATAGCTCTGGGATCATCTCTAGGAGGATCCAGGTGCTAAGCCCCCTGGAACTGACTGTGTTTCTGCTTCCACTTTAGGTTCTGGCTGGCCGTCCAAGATCTCAAGAAACAACCCCTACAGGATGTGGCCAAGAGGGTGGAAGAAATCTGGCAAGAGTTTCTGGCTCCAGGGGCCCCAAGTGCGATCAACCTGGATTCTCACAGCTACGAGATAACCAGTCAGAATGTCAAAGACGGAGGGAGATACACATTTGAAGATGCCCAGGTTTGCTTATCTACTTGAATGGTTGTGTCCATTTGTCCACTCCATCACCTGGCCCATTAACACGAGTCCCAGGTATGGTGGGTAGTTGGAATTCGGCTTTTATTATTTTTAAGTCCATCAACAGAAACCATTCCAGACAGGTGCACAGCAAAATCCCAGGATTGTTTTCCTAGATGAGTTGTGTTGTTACATAGAAACTGAAATTTTCAGTTATATGCTTTATCTTTTCTAGGAAAATCTCAAAGTGTTTTATAAAATCTGAAGTCTTATAGTAAGTCAGTAGTCAAATCTGGAAACCTTAACACAGCGTTGGTAAAGAGGTACAGTGAGTTGGCAGAGCCGTGAGTCAAACCCCCATCTGTCTAACTGTGAAGCCCTCACTCATAAACCGTGCTCTGCACTGCTTCCATAGTGACTTCCAACTATGCAGCAAATATTCCTTGAGCAGGGCTGTGTTCCAGACCCTGTGCTATGTGATGAGACACAGAGAATAGACTAAAGCCCCTGCCCTCAACAAGGTTACAGTCTGGTGTGGAGGATAGACAAGCAAACAGGCAATTTTGATGGTACAAGAAGTGCCCCCAAAGGGTGAACTCTAGGGCTAAGGCAAGCCCACCCTATGTGACACAATTAGGATGTTCACAGACGCTGGTGAGGCCGACGAAAGACACAGAAGCTACCCCAAACAGCAGGTTTAATCTTGAGGGCTGGGAGGTGCATTTCTAAACATAAGCATCGGATTGGTTTCTTAATTCCTGGCCTCTAATTTTTATTTCCTTTCACCATCCCAGTGACAGGGCTTAAGATTTTGCTCTTATCTCCTAGACCTCACTCCTCATTTCTCTCACCTGTGGGGTCCCCAGTAGAGAATTTGGGTAGTTTGCCCTCCTGTACACATTATTGTCTACTTTAGGAAACTCAGTAGCTGCACCAATACAAATAATGGCAAGAGAACACACCCGGTGTCCCTTGTCGTTGGATTTGTCCTGTCATTTGCTGAGACCGTCAGGACAGAAACACCTACTAACCTCAACACCATAAGCACCTTTCGATAGAACTCCATCAAATTTCTACGCCGGCAGATTTGGTTCCCTGGAGTTCCGTGTCTTTGCCTGATGAAATCATGACCCTCTCCACCCTTTGCAGCTTCAAAGCAAAATGCAAAAGGAGTCATGAGAACTCCTTTTTTCCTGAGATATTCCGGTGTGCGTTTGTGCTCCCGAGCACTGTATTGGCATGGCCCGGGGAGGAGGGTGACAGAGGATCTCCATGGGGCTCCCTGCTCGGGTGATCCGAAGCATGAAGCTCGAGTCTCCTTAGTCTTGGAACACGAGGGCAGACCCATGAGGCATGCACACAGCGTGTCGCTCTAGCATGACATCAAGGAGGATTTATTTTAACCTTGTATCATGGAAACTTTTAAACATGTGGAAAAGTAGAAATAGCAAAACAACAAACCTTTGTAGACCCTCATCTATCCTCAACACCCATCAGTACAGGACTGATCTCATTTTATCTGTACCCTTGCCTACTTTTTGACCTGCCACTGGGTTATTCTAAAACAAATCCAAGACATCGTATCATTTCAGCTGTAAAACTTGGGTATGTATCTCTGAAAGAAACTGACCCTTTTGTTTTAACATTAACACAATACCATTATCACATCCTAACAAATTAGCAATAATCTCTTAATATCATCAAATGTCAGGTAAGTGTTCAAACATATAGTGGTCCCGTAAATACCTTTATTTAAAATCAGAATCCAAATAAGGTCCACACATGCAGTAGATCAACATTTGAGTGTCTTTTCATCTCTAGGTGCCCTTTGTAATTTATTTGATGAAGGAATCAGATCCTTTGTCCTGGAAAGATTTCCAAGGTTTGGATTTTTCCGATTACAGACCTGTGGTGCTATTTAACATGTTCTTCTATCATCTATATTTCCTATAAATTGGTTGTTTGGTTTAGATATTTAATCAGATTTAGGTTTGATTTTTGTGGACAAAACTACTTAATGGATTGTGTTGTACTCTCCTAATAGAAGGCACATAATGTCTAGCTATTTCGCTTTTTGTCATTTTGGTAGCCATTGATATTTATTGCTTAGATCCATTAGTTAATTATGAGTTACTAAATGGCAATATTCTAATTTTATCATTCTTTCTTCATTTACTAGCTGGAATGCTTTCATAAATAGGAACTTCCCTCAACTACTATTTTATTAACTAGTGGTGCAGCTCATGTAAAAAAGGCAGGATAAATGTTTGGTGTCTTTTCCTTTATTTGCTTCAAAAGTTTTCAAAATAATGAATAGTTTACTATTATCTTCCATGGTAACCAATTAGGGTTTTTGTTTTGTTTTGAGTATCTTTGTAAACTCATGAGTTTAAACATATTTGATATGTTTTAATTTCTTCTGCTTATTATTTTTATTGATACTTGGATTGGGCCATCTCTGGCCAGTTGGCTCCTTCCGACTTTGATATTCCAATTGCAAGGGAGTTAAGATGTTCCAGGCTCTGCCCTAGACCTGGAATAATCCGTGTCTCCAAGGATCCCTGATTCCTCTCAGTGAGAAATGGTTTTTAGAGGCCACAATCTAGGCACTTAGGTGTGCCCATCATTCCTGGATTGTTCATCATTTTCAGTGGATAGAGTTAAGAATATATTGTTGTTTGCAATGAAAATATATCATGAGTTCAAATTTATATTTTCAATTCAAATTCAGAACTACGGAGGATTTTATTTAATCTCTTCTTCCATCTGTGCCTCCTTTCTCTATGCTAAGAATCTTGGTTCTCAAGGACACCATGGATCACAGCATAATTACTCATTTGCTTTATCCTACATTACCACAGAGCAGTCCCAAAACTGTAGGGCCAACACTAGAGCAACAATATGATTATTTCTTGGTTTTAAAAAAATTATTGCATAGTATTATTCCATTGTGTAGAGGTATCATAGTTTAGTCAACCAGTTCTCTCTTCTTGAACATTTATACTGTTTCTAATTCAAGAAAGTTTTGATGAGAGAACTTGAGAAGTCAGCATATTGTGCCATGACAAGTTTCCTAATAACCAGCTTTCATTAGTACATTGTTCTGCCATTTTCTAGGTACTTCCAAATACATCATATCTCATTTCCACAGCAATCTTGGGAGGCAGACTAGACATGAGGATGTCTTAAGTATCTCTACTTCCTCATTATCTGTTAGGATTGGTCTCCCATGAATTCCCATAAAACACTCTTCCTAAACCCATCCCTATTTTCAGCCTGTTCCTTATTGCTTCTTAAATGTGTTTCTACCATAAATATATGAAGTGCTTCTTACTAGCAGAGTGACCTTGAGCAAGTTACTTAAATGCCCTGAGTCATCCCTTCCTCATCTGTAGAACAGAGATACAGTGGAACCTGTGCATGGGGTAGAATGGGGACCAGAAGTGAGCATGTCACCCTCTAGTGGGTCTGGCCCACAGGAAGATAGGGTAAATAGTTACTATGTTATTTTCTTCATGTCATTAATTTTTTTATACTTATATGTTTAACATATTTGATGAAAAATTCAAATAATTGCATGTAATCTCAGCACCCAGAGGTATTCTTCCTCAATTTACATGTATGGGTGTGTGTAACATCTGCTTGGGCTGTTATAACAAAATGCCACAGACCGGGTGGCTAAAACAACAGACATTTACTTCTCACAGTTCTAGAGGCTGGAAAATCCAATATCCAGGTGTCAGCAGATTTGCTTCTTGGTGAGGGCTCTCTTCCTGGCTTGCAGATGGCCACCTTCTTGCTGTGTCCTAACAGCAGGAGAGAGAGCGAGCTTTGTTCTCTCCTCCACTTCTTGTAAGAACAATAGTCCTATCATGGGACCTCCTACATGACATCACCTAAACCTAATTGCCTCCCAAAGGCCCCACCTCAAAATACTATCACACCAGGGGTTAGGGCTTCAACAGTATGCATTGGGGGGACATAAAAACATCAGTCCATTGTAGGTTGATTATGCAAATAGGGTGATTCTGTACCCTGCCTTTTACATGAAACTAGAGGGCAGTTTAAAAACTAAACTTTTTCTGTAAAGTGCCAGATGATATAAATTTTAGGCTTTGTGGGTCATATGGTCTATGTCACAACTATTCAATTCTGCTATATATTAATAAAAGCAACTATAATGTAACAACATAACAATGTCAACAACATAAATGAGGGGGTGTGGCTGTGTCCCCCAGAAACTTTATTTATGGACAGTGAAATTTAATTTCATAGAATTTAATATTATATAAATTTAGAGGGTATAAGTGGAGTTTTGGGTCTTTGTATAGTGGTAAAGTCTGAGCTTTTAGTGTACCCATTACCCAAATAGTATACATTGTACCAATAGGTAATTTTTCATCCCTCACCCTCCTCCCCCTTCCATCCTCCCCCTTTTGAGTCTTCAGGGTCCATTACACCACTCTGTATGCCCGTGCATAGCCATAGCTTATTTACCACTTATAAGTGAGAAAATACAGTGTTTGGTTTTCTATTCCTGAGTTACTTCACTTAGGATAATGGCCTCTAGTTCCATCCAAGTTGCTGCAAAAGATATTATTTCATCCTTTTTTATGGCTGAGAAGTATTCTATGGGGTGTGTGTGTGTGTATATATACATATATATATATATATATACACACACACATACCACATTTTCTTTATCCACTTATCAGCTGATGGACACTTAGGTTGATTCCATATCTTTGCAACTGTGAATTGTGCTGCAACAAATATGTGTATAGGAACCTTTCTGATATAATGATTTATTTTCCTTTAGACACCAAGTAGTAGGATTCCAGGATCAAATAGTAAACCTACTTTTAGCTCTTTGAGAAATCTTCATACTGATCTCCATAGAGAATGTACCAATGTGCATTCCCACCAACAGTGCATAAGCATTCCCTTTTCACTGCATCCACAACAATGTCAATTGTTTCTTGATTTTTTAATAATGACTATTCTGACTGGAGTAAGATCATATCTTTTTGTAGTTTTAATTTGCATTTCTCTGATGATTAGTGATGTTGACCATTTTTTCATGTTTGTTGACCATTTGTATATCCTTTTGTGAAAAATGCCTGTTCTTGTCATTCACCCACTTTTTAATGGGGTGGTATATTTTTGTCTTGCTGAGTTGAGTTCCTTGTAGATGCTAGATATTATTCTTTGTCAGATGTATAGTTTGTAAATATTTTTCCCATTCTATAGGTTGTCTATTTACTTTTTTGATTATTTATTTTGCTGTGCAGAAGCTTTTTAGTTGAATTGAGTCCCATTTGTTTATTTTTGTTTTTTGTTGCATTTGTTTTTGGAATCTTAGTCATAAATATTTTGCCTAGGCCAATGTCCAGAAAAGTTTTTCCTAGCTGTTCTTATAGAATTTTCATGTTGTCAAGTCTTATGTTTAAGTCTTTAATCCATCATGGGTTAAATTTGGTATATGGTGAGAGATAGGGGTCCAATTCTATTCTTCTGCATATGGCTATCCAATTTCCCCAGCACAAATTGTTGAATAGAGTGTCCTTTCCCCAGCATATGTTTTTGTCTGCTTTGTTGAAAATCAGATGGTTGTAGGTATATGGCTTTATTTCTGGGTTCTCTATTCTGTTCCATTAATCTATGTGTCTACTTTTATGCCTGTACCATGCTGTTTTGGTTACTATAGCCTTGTAGTATAATTTCAAGTCAGGTTAATGTAATGCCTCCAGATTTATTCTTTTTGTTTAGGATTGCTTTGGCTATTTGGGCTCTTTTTGGGTTCCATATGAATTTTAGGATTGTCTTTTCTAATCCTGTGAGCCAGCTGTGGTGGCTCACATCTGTAGTCCCAGCTACTCGGGAGGCTGAGGTGGGAAGATCACTGGAGCCCAGGAGTTTGAGGCTGTAGTGAGCTATGGTTGCACCTCTGTATTCCAGCCTGGGCAACAGAGTGAGACCCTGTTTCTAAAAAATATAATAATAATAATTCTTTTAATAGTTTTCTAACTATTTGGAAATGTAAAAATCATTCTTAGTTCATGGGACATAAAGAAATAGAGGGCAGGCCAGATTTGAACCCTAAGCTGTAGTTTGTGACCCCTGTGTTAAATAATATGTCATGAAAACTAATGAAATGCTTCAAGAAATTGGGAAAAATACAGGATGGAGGATTGGGAATGGTTAATATGTAGTTTCTATGGGGAGAGTAAGTTAGAGGCAACTTCATTTTTGTGCAGTCATGGCAACACAGCAATCTCTGCGAATGTCTCTACATCACAGTTGGGTGCTACAGAACAGAAGTCGGCTAGCACCAGGATGCTCAGTACCAGCAGAGCAGGTGCAGCTCAGAAGTTTCCAGGTAAAGAAAGGAGGTTGAAATCCTTAGCAGCCTATGACCAGCAAAGACTTGCATTCAAATCTCCTGACCGAATCTGCTGCTCAGACTGCGTTGTCCCTGGATTATTAGTGATGAGGGCTTGGTTATCCCACTGAGACCTGGAGAAACTCCAATTCCTAGTAAAGGGACCAGAGCCAAGGAGCAGGCTCTGATCTCATTTCTGCAGTACACTTTTTCTACAATCGTACATTTAAGTCCTTTAAACTTTCTCTCCTCACTTTGCCCATCTGCTAAATAGAGATGGTGACAGCTAAGCCCTTTGAACCCCCCATTCAGATCAAGAGCTCTGGGTGGCTTCCTCAGCTGGTTACGATGGTTCTCAGATGCCCCCCACAGTGGTCATATGCCCTAACGTTAGCAGTCAGTGGCCTAAGTGAAGGTCCAACCAGATGTACAAACTCACTGGAAGTGGGGACAGGGGGATGGGACACAGCCTCTCGCCAAAGGCTTTGTTTCGTATTGACCACATGCATTGTTACAGCGAAGTTAATTGCCTGTGTTTGCTTCCTGTGGAAATATTTCACAAGACAGCCTGTCAGCATGGGCCCGGCATTTACACTTGTGTTTTGCTGATCTATTTGGCTCTTTTGAAAATTTGGGCCAAGACCAAATCTTCCATAAAGTTCTGTGGGCTGTGACCATAGCCATCAGCTGTTTGTTGTGTTGTTCCAATTTCATAGATTTAGCTTTGTGAGGGGAGGGAAGAAAATGGGCCATGATTGTTTTTTCTTTTTTTTAAGGACTCAGTTCTTTATGCCAGGGATTGGATTCTGTGTTCTCAACCGTGGGGCCCGAGAGAACCTGCACTGTTACCTACTTGCTGCGTGGCCACAGGCCTGGGCCTTGACCTTTTGTACATTCTATCCTCATCTGTAAAATGGAGATGATGTCTTCTCTACAGCCCACCAAAGATGTCAGAGAAATCAGATGAGCTAATTGCCCTGAAATTTCTTTGAAAAAGTAAAAAGTGCTGTATATATTTGTAAGTGTGAACCCACAAAAATTAATGGCTCTAGTATTCTCTGGGGTCTCATAATTCCAAGCTAGATCCAGAAGAAATTCTCTCAAGAAAATATCTGCCTTTGGAAGGCAAAAACTGTAGGAAAAGGATGTAAGAACAGAACGCATTGGGGAGGGCAGCTTGAGTGTCACCCTAAGGAATGTGAACTTTCTCATCCTGAAGACAGTAGCGAAGCATTGAGGCTTTGACCCGGTGGAGGGCGCATCACACGGTGGTGGGCAGCGTAGGCTGGAGCCCACAGAGAGAGATGAATCTTGTGGCATGTAGTCTGAAGCTCTGCTGGCAGTTTTTGGAGGAGGGAATTAAGCCACAGGAAGTATTGTGAACCTAAGGCTTCCTCTTAGGGCATTTCCCTCTTTCCAGAGCCTACATAGGTTCTAGAAGGAGACAGGAGTCTGCTGGCTGGCACCGTGGCTGCTTGGCTTCAGTTTAAAAAGTCTCAGAGTAGCCAAGGATGTTCCAAGGACGGTGTCCCTGGGCCCATTCAATCATTTGTCCATCTGCCCATCCATCCATTTCATGAACATCCATTCTCCCTTTCAAGTCGGGAGACCTTGACCTGTGGGGCATGGAGTTCTCTGCCAAGGGAAATTACATAGGAAACAGGAGGCCTGGATGGCGTTTTGCTATCAGGCAGAGCTTGACTAAGAGCACATTATTCTTTACAAACAAAACAAAATAGGTTTAAGAAAGCACTTCATTGAGATTGGATTGGATTGGAAATCCGTTCTTCAAATGGATTGACAGTTGAATACAAGGGTGAGCCAGCCCAGCCCATGTGGGTCCTTGCGGGTTCTCACCTGGCCTTGCTAGTTGTCCAAGCTCCACTGCTTTCCTGACCTGCGACAGCTGCTGAGATGCCCACCCTGCTCTGTACCTGGAGTGTCTGAGCCTTCCAGGTCTCTGAATTTGGAAGTTCTTTGGTAGGGGCAGAAATATGGTCTTCTTAACCTTTTGTAAGTCCCTACCACACTAAAGTAATGCTTTGTATGTAGTTGAGGTTTTAAAAAATTTCCTTGACAACTCAGTCCAGAATTATAACATTCTCAGCTGTGCCTGTTATTAAAAAAAGGGAAAGGGTGCAATTTGTCCCTTAGCTGTCAACTTTAAAGAGTCTTACCAAACAACCTGGGGGAGCACACACAGTAGATATCAATAAATGCTGGTTAAATTAAATTTCTACAGCATGCCAAGTCAGCAAACCTTGAAATACCCACTAAGTGCCAGATGTTCTAGCTCTGGGATTATGCAGATGATTAGGCAGGTCCCTTCCCTTAAGCAGTCCTCAATCCGAATGACCAAAGCTCTGCTCAGCCATCCTCAATTCATGGAATGACCAAAGAGCAACCTCAAGGTCAGAATGAGGTTGGGGTGAGAAAAGAACTGAGAAAGATACCAAGTCTATGCCCACCATGAAAAGACAAGAATCCTCTAGCCTAAAGTTTATATTAGTACCTAAGCTTCCATGTTTAAAAGCAACTTGAGTGAGGAATGCAAGGTTTCTAACATTTGCTTTGTTTAAAAGCCAAAGCCCAGTGGAGTACAATTTTATGTTTCCCCCAGATTGCTCAGAAGTAGAAGTCTTCCTAGCCTAAAGAGGTCTGTTCATCTTTGCTCCAGTGGTGGAGGTGGTGGCATCATGTGCCAATATCACAAGACCACACCAAGTTTCCTGGTATTAATCCTCTATTGGAGGGCATTTCCTGGTAGGCTCCCAGGCCAGACTTATTTTAATAAAGAATGCCATGGCACTGCTTGCTCCAGGAGTTACTCATTTTATTCTGTGGGTGGTTTTATTTTAGGGAGATGAACAGCAGAGGGAGGGGTACATTTTGAAAAGAACAAATCAGTTGTTTGCGATCCAGTTCTGTTTAATACCACACAGACTAGTAGTTCCTGGAGAGAAGGCATCAGAGAATTAAATTCCAAAATTACTTTGTTGCTACTTCTAAGCGTAGATTCTTTTCACCAAACCCCTTGATCTTGAAGAGGAAAAGGAAAACACTTTTCTAAGTTGACACCCCATGGTATTTGGGTAGGTAAAAGACAATACGAAAAACTGTCTTTGAAGCTACCCCTATCTAAGAATAGAGACTGAACAATGTGAGAATACTGCACCCTTTGGCCAGTTAAATCGAACACGTTTATGCAGATGTTTTGCAGGGTAAAAGCAAGTGATCATTTACTGTTATGACCTTGAATGATGCCTTACATGGAAACAAGGGGGCCCCATGTCCTGCTTCAGAGGCCAAGGAAATCCAAATGTGGGCTTCTCGTTTCAGATCCATGTGATCCTAAGATGATCATCCAACACTCCATCCATGAGGAGCAATGGCCCACTGTCATTCACTTAAGTGGTTGCCCGTATTGCTAGGGGGTCTTTTATGTTGCTTCTTCTGTGTTTAATAAGCACAAACTGGTTTGTGATCCACTTTAAGTCCTTCCCCACCATGCAGTGTGCTGTCCTGCAAGACTCATGTTGAAGAAAAGTTAATTTCCTTTAGACTTCAGCTAACCTAAGTTTGGAAGACCTTTGATTTAAGATATTCAAGAGTCTCTTGAAAGGTGAGACTCAAGGATGCAGACTTCTACTTAACGACTTCCTAAGGGCTAATTAGCCCTCAATGCTTTGCCAGGCTGGGACCTTGCAAATTCCATTCACAGCGTCCTTCAAGTTTACAAGACAAGTTGTGCATGGCCTGGCTGGTAGGTGAGGAACCAGGACCTGAGCCACCCCTGATGTCTTCTTGGCCACTACTATTGCTAACAGTGGTGGGTGTGACTTGTTCCCAAAAGGGAATGGTGAGTGGTGAGCTCTTGCTACATCTGCTACCAGAATGACTCAGATTGGGGACTCAAGAGGAGGCCCCTAACGGTCCTGTGACCACATAGGGAGGGACTTTATTTGTCTCAGCCAAGCAACAGTGACTCCCCTGGGAACCCCACCCAAGTCAAGGGCAATGAAAAGCAGCACATCAAAGTGTGAAGAGTGTGAGCTTTGGGGTCGTGCAGCTCTGGGCTCAAATCCTGGCTGTGTGCTTACCTTGGGCAAGCCAGTAACTAACCTGTTAGAGTTCCAGCGTCCTCGTCTGCAAAATGGGGTTGTTCAAACCTATGGCTGCTTCAGAATAAGCAGCACCAATGACTAAAATCACACAGCTAGGCTCTGCTCCCAAATCCTCTTTGCTTCCCCTCTCTGGAAACTTCGGCCTCATCCTCATGTCGTCCCTCATGAGGACCGTTGCTATGTGAACGTGCTATTGTGACTTGACATGCATAATCATTTTCACAGCACTTCCACTTATATTTCTGTGTTTTGTTGAGTGATTGACGGGGCTAGAAAGGCGGGGCTAGGACCTGAGTCCGAGCCTTTGAGTCTTTGACTCCCAGCCCAGTTCCTTCGAGCCACCCACCCAGCAGCCTTGTCTTCCTTCAAGGGACTGCACGGGGCCCAGCAGCCCCCAGAGTCTGGGTGCTGTTCTAGGAAGCATGGGTATGGAGGGCAGAGATGAGGCACATACACCTGCAGGAACAAAATAAGACACTTGAAAACCATAAGAAGAGCTCTCGGCCAGCGTGCAGTGCTCCGGCTGAGTGGTCCTCCATGCCAAGAGCATGCTCTGAAGCAAGGAAATGAGATCTTCGCTGCCACGCCAAGGGGAGGACGCACCTGAGGGTGCTCCACGTGCTTGCGGCCCAGGCCCCGGGTATTTGTCTGACTACCTTCCCCTCCTCTTGTGAGAGCCACTGTGTTTTGTCTAAAAAGAAAGGAGAGTTCCAAATGAGGACTCTCACAGAGAAATATTGATTTGTAGCAGGTGTGGTTTTGAGACAGCTGGTGCCGCTCGCTCCTCCAGCGCTCGCGTGTCTCGGACCCTATTGATCCTGGCTGTGTTTGCTTCTGCCTCAGTCCCCCAGGCAAGCGGAGGCCCTCATCATCCTCAGAGCATCCTGGCCCAAGAAGGGGAAGTGAAGGTGGAGTGTCTCAGGGTGACTGTCAACCACTACAGGGGTGTGATTCCCTCCCACCGCTGAGAACTGTGGCTAAAACATTGGTGTGATTTAGGGCCCTGTAGCATTGGTTTCTCAATGTTTGGAGAACCATCCTCATCCTCCCTGGAGTAGGTGCCACTCCACTGGGTCCAAAGACAGGTGTGGCCTCTGGTAGTTCTGCTTGTTCATAGTCAACTCACTCAAGCATCTCTCTTGGAGAGAGTGGGAGAGAAAGGGAAGGAAGAAGATAAGACAAAGGAAAGAGAGAGACAGAGACAGAGAGAGAGGTTCTTTTTCTCTAGCCCCTTAGGAATTTCCTCTCCATGGGGGCTTGGCTGGTTTTGCCAGTGGCTCCCTTGCACTTTGCAGATTCTGGATATACATTTCCCCTAAGGCTGGTTGTCTGCAGAACAGGGGAAACAAACCAGAACCCCTCATAAATCAGTAGAGGTCACTGCCAAGAGCTTTGTACACTTGCTGTCCCTGGCAGTGATAAACTCATTGCATTTGGGAAATGGCCAAAGACCCTGAGTCCGATCTTAATTCTCATTCCCAGAAAAATCCTAGCTCTCTGCTCACCCACCCTCTGCGTGCTGTCTTTGTGTTTCCTAGACAAAGCTGGCAAGGAGGAAGGAACACAGCTCCACAACTGGGTACATCAAAGGCTGCGTCTCTTTGCTTGGGGGAGGAGGAGCAGGGCAGGGAGCGTCGTGGATCTCTAGGCTGTGAGAAAGAGAGGCCCAGGCCAGAGGGAAGCTGAAGCCATGAGCCCTGCAGGGTGTGTGGGAGACCTACCGAGGCTCTGGGATCCTGTTTTTCTCAGACCTGTGCCTTGGATCTGCTGTTATTGCTCTGGTTGTTGTTCCCTTGAAGGATGATCTAGACTGTCATAGTATTGACCAAGGGCAAGTGATGGTCTTGGCAGGGTAAGACCACCTCATGTGGTCCATCTTCCAGGGGACTGTGTTCTTACTCCCTCCCTCCCCCACACCATCCTTGCCTTGGTACCTGGCTTTGGAGTTGGCCGTATGACCTGGGGAAGATGAGCATAGTGCCAAACTGCTCCTCTGACCCACGTGGACCCCCCTGGAGAGGGAAGCACCACTGTTGGCTGCTGTTTTCTCCTGTCCCTGGGTCATCCTTCTTGCTCTGGGTGATCAGACCGTGCAGCTACAAGACCAGACCCTCCCTCCCGCATTCCCACAGAATTGGGAGACACATTTCTCTCTGTCTACTCAGATCTTTCTACCTTGGCGAGGATCTTTCTGGTTGATGGACCACCATCCCTCATCCATGCCCAGCCATGCCCAGGCGCACCCATTCATAGCACCCTGCACGTGTACTCCTTCTTTGCAGCCTTTAAGCTCGATTGGCTAAATGCACCTTTGTGCAAAGTCTGTCTTTCCTAATAGAATCTAAGCTTTATGACAGCAGGGACTTATTAATATTTGTCTTGTTAAGGTTATAATCTCAGTGCCTAATACAGTGCCTGGCACCTAGTAAATGCTCAATAAATATTTGCTGACAGTTGCTGTGATTAAACATTTAGTCATCTGCTTTATCCTGCTCTACTTTGATTGACAAGTTCTTTCTTTTAATGGACCAGGTTTTTCCTGCCCACAATGAGTCTATAGGAATTAGCAGGATTGGGGGTGAAATTTGTTGCCAAGGCCAGAAGGGCTGGTCTTGGGGAGGTTTCCTTACTCCTCTTGGGGGAACAGGGGAGTATTGTGAGATACATATTGGGGATTTAGGTTCCTTTGAGAAGTCAGAACAAGAAGCAGAAACCTATTGCTTTGCAGGGGTTTGGACGGGCTCCAGGCATTATGATAGGGGTTTCCGGATGATTCAGGAGCTCTGTCAGCAAGACAGAGCAATGCCCAACACAAGAAGGAGACAGTGAGTCATTTTTACTCTGGACTAACATTTGTACTTAAGATGTAAATGTTAGAACAATATATAGAGACAACGAATGAAAACAGAGACCAATCATATTCCTCAGTCTGGGCTCTGAGGCCTTTGGGGATAGCTAAGCCAACAGCCTCGCACTCCTTGGAGCAGAGTAGAATCCTCACTCACCTTCCATGCAGAGAGCCAGAACTTCCACTCACTCACAATCCAAAGCAAGAGTGGAGCCTGAAACCTTGCCGGACATCAAATTCACACAGGCATTTCAGTGAACCAAGAATCCATGTCAATTCAACTAACATTTGACCCTGTGCTAGATGCTATGCATCTATAGAGGATAAAAACACACTGTTCCCACCCTCAAGGAACTTAAACTAGAATGGGCTGATTTTTCTCTGAAATTTGCAGAAAAACATTTAGTGAGATATATTCTCACTAAGTTTGTTAAATCAGAACACATCTGCACTATCAAAGTCATCTCAGGACCAAGCCACTATTTAATTTCATTTGATTCCTTACAGTGGGCTCATTCCCATTAGTGGGGTAACCACCCTGCTTTTGTGTCTATGCAGGTTATCTCAGGAAGAGTCAATCTGGTTCCAAAAAAGGACTCTTTGGGGTCCAACTAGCAATGAGACAGAGAGGGCCCTACATGAGACCAGGACATTTCTTGCTTTCTGCTTTCACTTTCTTTTTATTTTTTAATTGAGAAGTAAAATTGTATATATTTATGTATACAACATGGTGTTTTGATATATGTATACATTGTGGCATGTCTAAATCAAGCTATTTAACGTATGCATTGCTTCATACACTTATTGTTTGTAGTGAGAATTATACAATATACTGTTTTCCCTATAGTGAATAGTCACCATGATCATCTCTTGAATTTATTCCTCTTCTCTCACTGAAATGTTGTTTCCTTTGACCAACATCTCTCTAATCCTTCCCACCCCTCATAAACCTCTAGGCACCACCATTCTGCACTCTTCTCCTGTGCGTTTGATTATTTCAGATTCCACACACAGGCGTACCTATTTTTATTGTACTTTGCTTTATTGTGTTTCACAGGTGTTGTGTTTTTTGCAAATTGACGGTTTGTGGCAATCCTGCATCAAGCAAGTCATTCAGCATCATTTTGCCAACAGCGTGTGCGCACGTAGTGTCTCTATGTCACATTGTGGTAATTCTTGCAATATTTCATGCTTTTTCATTATTATTATATCTGTTATGATGATCGGTGATCTTTGATGTTACTATTGTAATTGTTCTGGGGGTGCCACAAACTGTGCCCATGTGAGAGAAGGGATTTAATTGATACATGTTGTGTGTGTTCTGACTGCTCCACCAACCAGCTGTTTCCCCTGTCTCTCTTCCTCTCTTTGGGCCTCCCTATTCCCTGATCAACAGCAATATTAACATTATGCCAATTAATAACCCGACAATGGCCTCTAAGTGTTCAGTGAGAGGAAGAATCGCATGTCTCGCTTTAAATCAAAAGCCAGAAATGATTCAGCTTAGAGAGGAGGGCAAGTTGAAAACCAAGAAAAAGCTAGATGCCTTGCACCAAACAGTTATCCAAGTTATGAATGCAAAGGAAAAGTTCTTGAAGGAAACTAAAAGTGCTACTCCAGTGGACACACAAATGATAAAACAGAGAAACAGCCTATTGCTCATAGGGAGAAAGTTTGAATGGTCTGGATAGAAGATCAAACCAGCCACAGCATTCTCTCAAGTCAAAGCCTAATCCAGAGCAAGGCCCTAACTCTCTTTAATTCTGTGAAGGCTGAGAGAGGAGAAGAAGCTGCAGAATAAAAGTTTGAAGCTAGCAGAGGTTGGTTCATGAAGTTTAAGGAAAGAAGCCATCTCCATAACATAAAAATACAAGGTGAAGCAGCAAGCGCTGATGGAGAAGCTGAAGCAAGTTTTCTGGGAGATCTAGCCAAGATCATTGGTGAAAGTGGCTACACTAAACAACAGATTTTCAATGTAGACAAAACAGCCTTCTATTGGAAAAAGATGCCATCTAGGACTTTCATAGCTAGAAAGGTGAAGTCAATGCCTGGCTTCAAAACTTCAAAGAAAAGGCTGACTCTCTTGTTCGGGGCTAATGCAGCTGGTGGTGACTTTAAGTTGAAGCAAACATTCATTTACCATTCCAAAAATCCTAGGGCCCTTCAGAATTATGCTAAGTCTACTCTACCTGTGCTCTATAAATGGAACAACAAAGCCTGGATGACAGCACATCTGTTTACAGCATGGTTTACTGAAGATTTTAAGCCCATTGTTGAGACCTACTGCTCAGAAAAAAATAATTCATTTTAAAATATTACTGTTCATTGACAATACACCTAGTCCCCCAAGAGCTCCGATGGGGATGTAAAGGAGATTAATGTTGTTTCCATGCCTGCTAATGCAACACCCATTCTGGAGCCCATGGATCAAGGAGTAATTTCAGCTTTCAAGTCTTATTATTTAAGAAATACATTTAATGAGGCTCTAGCTGCCGTAGATAGTGATTCCTCTGATGGATCTGGGCAAAGTAAACTGAAACCCTTCTGTAAAAGATTCACCATTTTAGAAGTCATTAAGAACATTCATGATTCATGGGAGGAGATTGAAGTTTCCACATTAATAGGATTTCGGAAGAAATTGATTTCAACCCTCGTGGATGACTTTGAGAAGTTGAAGACGTCAGTGGAGGAAGAAACTGCAGATGTGGTGGAAATGGTGAGAGAACTAGAATGCTAGAGTGAGAAGTGGAGCCTGAAGCCATGACGGAATTGCTGCAATCTCATGATAAAACCTTACTGGACAAAGGATTTGCTTCTTATGGATGAATAACGAGAGTGGCTTCCTGAGCTGGAATTGACTCCTAATGAAGATGCCTTGAACATTGTTGAAATGACAACAAAGGATTTAGACTATTCCATAAACTTAGAGGATAAAGCAGCAGAAAGGTTTGAGAGGATTGACTCCAATTTTGAAAGAAGTTCTACTGTGGGTAAAATGCTCTCAAACAGCATCACATGCTACAGAGAAACCTTTCATGAAAGGAAGAGTCAGTCGATGTGGCAAACTTTATCGTCTTATTTTAAGAAATTGCCACAGCCACCCTAACCTTCAGCAACCACCACCCTGATCAGATAGCAGCCATCAACATCGAGATAAGACCCTCCGCCAACAAAAAGATTATGACTCGCTGAAGGTTTAGATGATCATTAACAAATTTTTTAGCAATAAAGTATTTTTTCATTAAGGTATATACAATGTTTTTTTAGACATGATGCTATTGCACACTTAATAGACTACATATAGTGTAAACATAACTTTTATATGCACTGGGAAAACAAAAATAAAATTGTGTGACTTGTTTTATTGCTGTTTGCTTTATCATGGTGGTCTGGAACCAAAGCTACAATATCTCTGAGGTATGTGAAGACATGTGGTATCTGTCTTTCTGTACCTAGCTTGTTTCCCTTAACATAATGTTCTCCACATTTATCCATGTTGTCACGAATAACAGGATTTCCTTTTTTTCTAAGGCTGAATAGTATTCCATTGTATACATATACCACATTTCCTTTATCCATTCATCCATGAATGGACACTTAGGTTGATGTCATGTCTTGGCAATTGTACTTTCACTTTCTTTGGTGCTGGGTAGGGAGAGAGTCTTAGTGAGCCCTTGCCATTGCTCCAGCTTCCTCTGGTCAGGCATCTCTAAAATGTGCTCCCAGCTGATGTGTGGTCTCTTCTTCCTTCTCTAATATCCTCCTTGGGGAGAGGACCCAAGGAAAAGGTTCTTAATGACCAGTCCTGCCTCCCAGCTGACCAACTGTCCATTCCCTGCAGCACTGGGGCCTTAGTCTGACTTCATGGGATGAACAATGGCCATACAAGGGGAAGATGGTTCCTCCACCAGGCCAACCACTAACAGTCCCTCCCTCCCTCCTAACAGGTCCCCTTTGGGACAGCCAAGCTTTCCTGTAGAGCTGGGCTGAATCCACTTCAATGGATGAAAAGTACTTTTCCCACCAAAAAGTTCTCCATTTAATGGACCAGGATCTTCCTGTCCTTGATAAGCACAGATCTGTTAAGAAGGGACCACAAGGGTATAGGAATTGGCCAGAAGTCAGGAGTGAAATCCATTGCCAAGGCCAGAATGTAAATGCCTCTAGGAGCCCAGGAGAAGAGGCGGCACTGCCCCTCCTGGATGTAAGCCACAGGCTTGGCCTATTCGCCCCCATCCCTTGTGAGGAGGTTGCCAAGAGCTCCCTTCTGGGACGAGATGGTGGCCCCAAAATGCACAAACTGACTCAATTGCATCATTGCCTGTGTTTATTTTAATTAAACTTTTTATTTTAAGATACTTAAGGATTCACACGCAGTTGTAAGAAATAATACAGAGATGTGCCATTTGCCCAGTTTCCCTCAATGGCAGCATCTTGCAAAACTATAGTACAGTATCACAGCCATGATATTGACATGGCTGCAGTGCGCTGATTTTATTCAGATTTCCCAATTTTATTTGTACCGTGTACACATGTATGCTTTTGATTCTATGACCTATGTAAGATATATGAAGATACAGAACCCTTTATCACCACAAACATCCTTCCTGTTGCCTTTTATAACCACACCCCCATCCCTCTCACTCCTCCCCATCCCTAACCCCTGGCAACCACTAATCTGTTCTCTAGTTCTATAATTTGTCATTTCAAGAATGTCATATAAATGGAATCCCATAGTACGTATTCTGGGGATTGGCTTTTCCACTCATCGTAATTCCCTTGAGAGTCATGCAATTAGTTGGTGTATCAATAGTTTGTTCCTTCTTATTGCTATGTCTGTGGTTTTAATCATTAAGCACCCCAACATGGCACCCAGGCCCAATTACAGACCCTTTGGGATATGATCCTCAAGGATCTTTTACTCTAAGAGAGAAAATATGCTTTGTTTGGTGTTTCTGAGTTTGGAGGGGCAGCGGGGTAACACGTTGCAAGTTTTTCCAGGTCCATACAAACATACCTAGATTCCTTTGTGTCTTTCCCCAAACAGTGATCAATTGGATTGCAATTTCCTTTAGCACTGATTGACAGCTCTTCCTTGTGTTCCCCCAGGAGCACATCTACAAGCTGATGAAAAGTGACAGCTATGCCCGCTTCCTCCGGTCAAATGCTTACCAGGACTTGCTGCTGGCCAAGAAGAAGGTATCTTTGGGAAGGGAAGGCTTGCCTTTCTTAGCACTGTTGACTCTTGCCTGCTGCTTGCTGCTGGTGTGAAATAAGAATATCATCCCTTGGGTTTTATTTATTTTCTCTTTTCTTCTTTCCCTTCTCTATCCGCTCCCACCCCAATGGAAAAGAGTTAGGATGGTCACCACCCACCCCTCCCCCAGAGTCCAGGATATGGCCTCCTACCTCCATGTCCCGCTGCCTCTGTCTGCATGCTTTGCCCATGGCAGTGGAGGGAGTGTGGCTGAATACAGGAGTGCAAGGCTGGCAAGAGCACCAGCGAAACCCTTAGCACACCAGAGACAGCCCCTCACTGCAAAATCCAGCCCCTCCCCAAAGACTTCTCTCCCTGACCAGCCCAGACAGGTTTGAGGCAAGGGTTTGGGCAGCCCCCTCACTAGACAGGAAACCTTGTCAGTTTCCAGGGGGCCATCTGGCCCCTGGTGTCATCCCAGGACTGCTTCCTCCTCAACACCCTCTTCCTCTACCTCACCTGCCCCTGCAGTGTTTCCCTTTTCTCTTAACCAAGAGGCAACTGCACCCAGCTCCTCCTTCCTCTTCCACTTAGAATTAAGCCATGGGTCCCTGCAGCCCTGGGAGTCGTGGATTTGGGATGCAGGGACCTTGGCATGCAGGTGGTGAGGGGTGACAGAGCAGGGGTAAACTCAGCTGGTTTCTGGGAGGAGGGAAGGAAGGAGAGGGGGGCGAGAGAGACGGCTCCTGGGTGCAGTATGTCTGCCCAAATGCTGTACCTGTCATCTCTGATCTGAGTCCCACATTGGCTCAACTTGCACCAGACTCCACGACTTCCACGCCACGCCACTTAGGAACACATGCGCCCCTTTCGTCTCCCCTCCTGGCCTCCCAACGCCAGGCCCTAACACGTGGTTGTCCATCCACACGCTCTGTGCTGGGCTGCCTCTCTCAGCCACACGAGGCTTCTGTGTACTGTCACCCCGTGTTACACTCCTGTCTGCGTATCTGGTTGGTACCGCACAACTCCAGAGTCCAGGACAGCATTTGTATCCTGCTCTCAGAAGAGCCCTAACAGTCTGAGAGAGGGAAAGGGACCTCGGGAATGTCCAGATTTTCAGAAACGCAGCTCTCTTAACTCCCTGCATCCTCCCGTAGGCGTAGCTCCTACGATGGAGCGTGCGAAGCCTGGCTTGCTGCCAGCTCCCTGCTGCAGGATATGTGTAGAGGGGTGCTGCTAGAGGGGGCTGACACCCCACAAATGGCTCCGGGGCTCATTTTTTTTTAAGAACTGGAGGAAAGCATAAGGTTATAGAGACTTTTGATTTCTCTAGCCCAGATCTCATGGGAGAAGGTCAAAGTGAGTTTTCCTTATTTCCTGTTGCTCAAGACACCTGAACGGATCAGAATTTGAGGACATTCTAAGGCTTTAGCAGTCTGACCAATCTGGGTGTGTCTACACACCTGACAAGGAGAAGTTAGAGGCTGTTCAGTCTCCCTGCAAGTTTGAACACAAGGGAAAATGCACCTCAAGCCAGGAAGTGGGCAGAGACATGTGTGCTTCCCAATCCTCTCTTACAAGAGGAAAACTTCTCAGAGGAGGGTATCTGAGCCAGGAAGGGACTGACAGCCTTTCTGTGAAATGTTATAAATGAAGTTCTCTAGAATTGTCCCCCCAGACTCCAAATTAAGAAATGTTCTTGAGGCAGCAGGCCCTTGCAGATACCATCAACTTTTCAACATCGAGGAGTTGTTTCCCAAAACAGTGACAAAACCTACTTTCTCCTCCCATTTCTTCCTGAGAGTCTCCAGGTATGGATCTGATTTGTAACGCGGCACTTTCAGGTAGGCCCAGAGTATCTTCTGACTTCAGGGACAGACTCACCATGCGATATTAATGTCCAGGTCATACAAGGTATGTGAGAGTCATGACCAACCTCCAGCTAGGAGAGGGCATACGACTCAGCCTCACTTTTCTGCCAAGAACAGCCCCCAGATGGGGTCTGGAGGCACAGCCTTCTGCTCCTTTGTCCCTAATTCATCCTCTTTCCTAATATTTTCAAAGTAAAGTATAGTCACTCTGAGGAACCAAGTTCCCCAGGGGTAGGTGAGCCGGGTTTGGGGGCTACTCCAGAACAGTTAAGTACCAGTGATGGTGGTTTTCCAGGGCAACCTGATGGCCCACGCAAGGCCAAGGAACATGCATGAGTCAGGCCAGTGGTTACCCTCTGTGAGTAGCGATTCTGTAGCCAGGGGACAAGAATGATAAGCACAGAATGCAGGGCCTAGGACTGGCCCAACTTGAGCCAAACGTTTGGCACCCGGTTGCCATGGGATTAGAGTCCTGCCACCCCACAATGGAGATGTTTATGGTACCCAGGGCCGAGCGTGGATCCTTCAGATCCTCGTGGAAGAAGAAAGCCCAGCCCAACCCTGTGGTGGTGTGTCATTTGTGTTGTGTTTTCCTTCTGCAACCTCCTGTCTGCCTCTGGCAGCTGGCTGAGCTGATGGGGGCGGGGTGGCTGCCAAGGAAGCCTCCCGACCTCATCCACACGACAGACGGCTGCCTTCGGCCTGCCCTCTCTGCTTTCGGCATGTCCTGCAGACCCACAGACACCTGGCTGCCTCTCGGCTCCCTAATTTCAGTTATTTGCCACGTGTATGTGTGTGTCCGTGTGAGCATGTGTACTCTCCAAATTTCCCAGCCTTGGGCTCAGGACCCTGGAACACGGCTCCAGGATACATTCTCCTGGGACCCCTGCAGGTGGGAAACGCGGGGCAAGGTCAGGAGCACACCACCCCTCTCTTCCTCGGGTAGCAGAGGTGGGCTAGGCCTGGGAGAACGTGCGAGGGCTTCGCCCCTCTTCCCCCTGCTAAGAGTTCCCCAGGAGCCTCCTGAGCCTCCCCTAGCCTGGCATGAGTGCACCTGGATCATGAGAGAGCATTTTCTGTTCAGAACAATCCCCATGTTATCGTCTTCTGAGGCCAAAGACCCTTTGTCACTGCAGAGGACTTGGTAGACCCTCCTTGCTCTAAGGATGCAGAATGAGGGCCATTAGGAAGTCACTGAAGTTAGCAAACTTTCTGGCTGCCCCTGGGCAGGGAAATCTCAAGAGAGAAAACAGTTCTAACTGGACTCTGGTGGAGTGGATGACTTCACCTCCCCGGTGGCCACTTCCTGCTGTCCCATCAGCATCCCCCTGACACCCCGCTGGCCTTCAGAGCTAGTCTGTTCTGTGTCTCCCCTTGGAGCCCCCAGATGGCTGCCTGGGGACTCATGGCCACAATCGCCAGGGCTCCTGCCTATGGACACGGCCAGTTGGCAGGCGAGAATTCTACCACTGAACCACCAATGCACCACGGCCAGTTGGAAGCGGTCAGCAAAGGGCTCAATCCTGCGGCTGGGGTCCCGTGCACAGCCGTGGCAGCTCCTTGCCCAAGCCCCACAGCACTTCGTGGCCCTTGAGAAGCAACCCACCCATCTGCTCACTGTCACGGAGGCAGCACAGCTTCTCCTGGGCTTCTGTCTTCTGTCTCTCCCATCCACTCTGCCAACGGCGCTGGCTGCTTCTCTTTTCCCGTTTTTCGCCCTATTTTGCTTTCGTTTTTGTTCTTCTTTAGCTGCGGCTGCTGATGTTTGGAAACCACGTGTAAGCTGAAGATTTTTTTTTTTCTGTATTTTTCTCCCTACCTTTTTTTTCCCCCCGCTAAAGCCAGAAAGTGAGCAAGGTCGTAGAACTTCCCTAGAAAAATTCACTCGCAGTGTGGTAAGTTCAGTCGGTTTTCTTCCCTCAGCGTTTCTTTTGCTTTTGGGTTCTTTCTTTCCTTCTTGTTTTATTTATTTGTTAATTTTTGATTGTCGTTTTCTTCGGGGTGGGAGGGAATCCAGTGCTTTCCCCCCACTCAGCCCTTTTCTTTTGCGAGTGTCTGCAGCTTCCCTTCTAAGGTGAATTTGCAAACGAGCAAGCGGCTCCCTCTGCAGAAGGTGCACACGTGACCGCCCAGCCTCGGGCCTGGGCACTTGATCTTCTGTCCGGAGCTGTGCGGAGGAAGGACCTTGCTGCCCTCAGGGCCGCACGGTTTGTGCATCTTCTGCAGCAGCCCAGGGAGAAGGCCATCGAACTATACCATGAAATAAATTGGCTGAGAATCATAACTCATTCTGAAAAACCAAAGCAAAACAAAAAGCCAGATTTCCCCCTGCGAACTCTGGCAGTCACGCCCGTGCGGGGCGCGAGCTGATGTTGCTGTGTCGGCGGCTTTTGCTGTGCGCAGAAAGCGGCCGTGCTGCATGGGTTCTGGCGGCGTGGTCTCGCTGGCGTGTGTTAGTCGCCTCTGCATGAGTCCCTGTGTCCCGCCCAGCCCCCGGCAGCCTCACGCGCACAGAGCCACAGGGAGAAGAGGGCAGTAGCCGAATCCCAGCAGTGTCCCCGGGCTCCCCAGCAGTAGGGTCTTACCCAGTTCCTGAGGAAAGACAGGCCACAGGTTCCTACCGGTTCACTGTTCTTGTAGGCGAGTGGCTTTCCCCCAGGCACACCCCGTTAGAGAGTGCTAGGGCCCACGGTGGCACGTAAGGAGACCCCCAGTGACACGTGGGAGCAGGGAATGAGGGGCTCTTCCCAGTGGCACATGGTGGAGACTTCTCCTGTGGTCTGCAGGACAACGCAGACCTGTCTCCTCTTTCCGTGCTGGTCTCTCTGATTTGAGCAGAGGGCTCGGTGCACAGGAAATAATCCCCCTCATTCACTGACTCATCACAAACCAGCCGCAGAGTGCATGGGCCCAGCCTGCCCTGTTAACACCAGGCCAGAGGGAGCCAAGGTGGTGGCCAGGGAGCAGGGGTCACACACAGAGAACTGGCCACGTTTCCCTTCTCCAAGGGGGAAAGCCCACGGATGCTGACTTGGTTTTTTTTGTTTTGTTTTTGTTTTATTTTATTTTGTTTTGTTTTTGCCTCTGTTGAAGAGGAAAATCCTTGTAAAACTTGACTACTGTATGATTAGCATCCTTATTTCATCTTTCTAACACAAATTCTAAGAATCCTGGGTTTAAAGCAACCTAGTCATTTGCCTGCCAGAGCTGGATGCATTTTAAGTGCATTTAAACATTATTTTGAATTGACTAGGTGTAGACATCGCAATAACTCTAGTAGGTGGCAGTTAAAGTCTCGGTACTCATCCTTTTCTTCTTTGGTCCTCCCTCTCTGTGGCTTTTCCTCGTAAGAAATCAGAACATGCCGAATGCAAGGCCTGCTGGTCCTGTGTCTGACTCCGTGGCTGGGTTGCCATGGCCACGTGGCTTCACACACTAGGAAGGTGCCACAGGCTGTCAGAAGCAAGGCCTGTGGCACCTCCTCCACCCGACAATGGCCCGATAGAAAGTGGGGGGATCCCACCTCTCTCTCTCTCTCTCTCTCTCTCTCTCTCTCTTTCTCTCTTTCTCTCTCTCCTGAGGCCTGGCTGCTCCGTGGGCGGAGGATGTTTAGAGATTTTGTTGATAGGCTGAGAGGACAGTTTCCTCCAGGGCAAACCATAGGGAAGCAGAGATTTGACGGCCCCACGGAGGCTCCTCAGGGTGACATGCAGGCCGAGGGTGTGAGAGGAAACCTGGCACTCGGACAAGACGTCCCAACATCTTCAGGCTGCTTTTCGTGAGAAGCGGGTCTCAGAAAAGGCAAGAATGATCTCTGTGAAGCTCCGTGAGAAGCGTTCATTGATTTCCCGTCATCCCAGAAGTGGTGTTGGCGTGGCGGTTCTCCACGGGCTGTTGACAGAGCCTTTGGAGCAGGAAAGCACCAGACACCTCCCCAGTGTCTGAAGTGTGCACGTGGGAGAACTTACGGAGATGTTTTCAGGGAAGACTGAAGGAGAAAATTACCCCAAACTCCTGAGGGTATGGCCAAAAGGCCCAAACTTTTAAAAAATGCCTAAATTCCTAATTTCCCTGCTGCTCCTTTATGAACAGGAGACTCTCAGGGGTGGTGCACTGAGAATTATTGGTTCCAGTGCTACAGAGGGATTTCCACTGATCTAGCCCTGCTCCTTGTGATCTTGGGGTAAAGCCACATCCCCACAAGACATGGCTAAATTTGGGGATACGGCCCGTGGCTGTAGAACAGTACTGGCTCTCAGATTACTTGAGGCTGGAACCCAGGAATTTGGTCTCAACAGCCCAGTGTTCTAATCAAGCAGAGCTAACCACCCAACCAATATGTCTTTTAATTTAATACCCGGTCTCTGAATATTATATACGTAAAGTGTTTGATTTCTCTAAGAGAAGATCTACATGAATGCTTCGTCAGCTACATACCGCAGGCCATAAACTAAAGGAAGGGCTTGTTCAGTAGCATTCCCATGTTGCTGGGAGAGAGGGGTAAGAAGACCACCCACATCTTGGGGCTAATAACCAAAAAAAAGGGAAGTGCAGCTAGGCAGCTCACTTTCTTTTCTTGGTAAAGGAGGAGCATTTGGAGAAAGCAAATAGTTTTTTCCAATTCTCAAGGTGTGCTTTGACATGGAGGGATTGTCCATTGAAGGCCAAAGATGCCCCCTTTTACATAAGATCCTAATGAGTAGTTTACTGTGGCTCAGGGAAGCTTCTAGGCCCATCCTAGTTTGGGTGCAGAAGGGACCTGGCACTTCCTAATCAATAGCGGCAGTGCTGTGTGAGCTTTTCCTTCCAATGGAAGTTTCATGCTAAGTCACCCAGGACTTGAATATAAAAGCAAGTGTCTGGGAATGCTGTGCCAAGTGGCGCGTTGTTTGGCAAACTGGAACCACAGAGCCTGTCTGAAATCCGGCTTATTTGACTGGGAAGGCCCAGGTTCAGAACCAAATATGACTAAATAAAGTCCATGGCAGAGCACGACTAGCCCATAATGTGCCTGCATTCAAAACAGAAAACAGGACTCCCTCTGGTGGGCCCAGCCCCACAGATGTCCAGCTGGCCAAGGGAAGCACAGGCTGGATTTCAGCCCCGACGTGCGTCTGAGCCACCCTTGTGCAGTGAATAACCCACACCACTGTACACGGTGGCCCTTGTCGGAGGAGCCTCAGTTTCAGAAGGAGCTGTGACATACAGCAGCTTCTCCAGGGGGCCTCCAGACATGGCCACAGGCCAAAGGAGCTGGAGCCTGTTTCTCCCTGGTCCTGCCCACTGGGAAGCTGCCTTTCACGGTGGCTGTGAAATAGGAAAACCGCAGTAGGAAACATCTGGCTAGTCATTGTTGGTTCCACCTCTTCTTCCGATGCTTTCGTAGAAAGTCTCAGATGTTACTGATCAGGGAGAGGAGGCGGCTTCCCTAACTAAAGGCTGTTTCCTGGTGCTCCCGGCCGGGCTGCCAGTCTCTGCCATCTTCCTGGTGTTGTGGTTGACAGATGACAGTGGGGGCACCAGGGTGCCCAGAGCTGAGATTCTTCCCTGGCCCCCCTTTTAGGTGTGCTTGTTCCTTCAGATTCCACATGGACTCCCACAAAGGGGTGAGGGCCTCCCCAGGGCCTGACTCTGACATCGCGGACCAGGAAGACGCGTGGAGGGAGAGGGAGGGGAAGCCAAGGCCTCGGCCAAGCCACAGTAGCAGCAATGTGACTTTCCCTTTGGGGATAGTGGCAGGAGGAGAAGCTAGAGGAAGCCCCTTGTGTACAGTTCCACGGACGAAGCCACAGAGAGTGATGGCACGTCTGTCAGGAGAATGGCAGCCGCAAGCAAGGCCAGCGTCAGGTCCCCTGGGCCCCTCTCCTCAGCTGCCTCCCCAGAGCCTCGCCAGCTCCAGCCTGGGCTCCTAAGGTGGCAAACAGGGTTTCTGGTGCCTGAGCAAGCTCTGGAGGCCTCGGAGGAGAGGGGAGGGGCGCACCAGGCGTCCATCCACCTCCTAAGAGAACATCGGAGTCGAGCTTTGCCAAGGTGCTCCTTGGAATTGTGGCAGGGAGGGCCGGAAGCTGAGGGAGCCTCGGCACATGACAAGTGCATCTCGGTGGCAGGCTTTCCCGTCCTGCCTGCCAAGGAATGCAGCAGGCAAGTCAGATGGAGAGCGGGAAGCTCTGCGAGCCAGCTGCCACCCACCCCCCCCTCACCCCTCCCTCCCTCCCCAGCCAGAAGCCAAGGGAAAGCTAATGAGAGCCAAGAAGTCAGCAGCTCCCCTCCCCCTTCCAGACAGCCGTGCAGGAAGAAGCCCCAGCTCCAGCCCGGGTGCTGACCGGAAGTGGAGGGCTGAGGCTCCTGGCAGGGAGGAAGGGGGCAGAAAACCAGGCCAACCCAGCAGCAGATCTCCTTCCCTGGGGGTTGTTTTCTCCTCCTCCTGGGCATGTCATGGGGACAGCCATGCACCTGGTGGGATGAGTTCCTAATACCCAGACTCCGCAGATCCCCCGAGGGCTTTGACCTCAGCTAAAAATATCTTTGCAGGCCTCCGGCAACTTTACAAGGGTTAATTTTGATTGCAAACGGTCCTTAGAGCCCTTTAGCACCACTGGGTCACAGACAGTAGTGCCAGCCTCTCCCATCTCAGAGCGCTGAGATCCAGCGGTAGTGAAACCCTGTCCCCGGCTAGAGATGGAGGGAGACTTCCGTAGTAGTATTCAGGAGGAAAGCAGGACAATCTGCCTCTCTTGAGCAGCAAGAACATCTCCTGGGACTCCCAAACACCTCAGCAGCCCCCCAAACATACACAGAGTGGCTCCTACTTCCATCCTCAGCTTGCTAGCTGTGTGACCTCAGGCAAATCACTAGCCCTCTCTGGGGCCTGGTTTTCTCCTCTGTATAATGACATGGACTAGATCATCTCTATGGTCCCTTCCAGCTGGAAGTGTTCTATGGGTCGGTACTTCTCTCTATCTTGATACTGCTGAGTTCTGTGGATCATCCCTTAGAATCAGAGAGGAGCTGCCTTCTGCCCAATTGGCTACCTGATTTAGAAGTGTCCGCCAGCCTTTGAGGCTGGGAGATAAACCATGGGCAGAGTTGAGCTGGGTGTATTTACAAACCCTGGACAGGTGCTGGTGGGAGAACTGAGTGCCCCGGGCTCTCTGCACCTGCTCGGCAGGCCCTCCTTGGTTGTTCAGGGCTCACTCATATCCTACACTGGGAGTGGCTGCGGGCACGGGGTGCTCACCAAGAACAGGGCGAGGGACCTCCACCCCGTGGCCTGGACGGTTCCGCAGCCCCTGCGCTGCCGTCTGGATGCCCAGCTGTAGCTGTGTGTGTCGGGAGGGGGTTGACCAGGTCAGCCGGACAGACAGGTGGGCACCAGGTTGGTGTTGCCACATCGTCACCTGCATTGTGGGGTCCCAGGGGCCCCGTGGGCACAGGAAGAAATAAAAGGTGAGCACTGGAGAATCCCAGCATCACTCTGCTCTCACCTGCTCCCAGACTTTCTGGTTCCCTAGGGAACCCTGGGCCAGCTCCTCACTGTCCTCTTTTAGAGATGGGGAAAAAAGGGTACGAAAGACAGTGTTATCCTGGTTCCAGTCCGTGGTTAAGTCCATAGTTAAGTCTCCTCTGGTCTCTGTCCTTCTCTCTTTACCTTAGCTCCATGTGAAATTAGAAAAAGCGTATTTACTATTCTAGTTTTGGATCTGGAAAGCAAAAACGTAAAAATCTATTTTTGTAAACTAACTATAAAATGTACGACAACAGAATCGGCCTGGCTGGTGGGACACAGAGAAGACACAATGACAAAGCGATTCTCCGTGGCAAGGATGGGGGGATCTTTCCAAAACTCTGGGGAGGGGTGAGATTTTTATTTATCAGAAAGGGCCAGAGGATGGTTGTCGTTTTTGAGACACTAGGCCCCAGACCCTTCCATTTCTCTTGGAAGGAGGAACCCCCAGCTGCTGCAGCTGATGGTTCAACCTGTCAGCCGAAAGCAGCCAAAAGGCCCTCCCCACCGAGCGCCCGCTCGGAGAAAAAGCCCAGCGGTGGTGATTCATCCTCCAGACACATGGGGCTCTGCGGGGGCAGCTACTCTCCGCCTCCCCTGCCGGCCTCCCTCGCCCCCTCCCAGGCCCTGTCCTGCCTTCCCCAGACCCCAGTGTGCCAGGCAGTCAAGTGAAAGTCAAAGTCCGCCGAGGCAGAAAGGCACAGCTGTGTGTTTACAGCCACTGATTCCAATCCAAATCGCCTACCCTGCCAGGCTCCAGCGAGGCAGGCAGGGGCAACCGTGAGTGAGTGCCAGGTGGGGTCTATTTCGGGAGGTGGCCTGCAGCCCTGTGCTGTGGCCTTGCCTTCCTCCCACCCGGCACAGGAGAGACACCCTTCTGGAAAGTTGCTCTCACTGTAGAAGTGGCTGATGAGGTTGTGGGGTTTGAGCCTGCTCTGTGTCACTTGTCCCAAGGGACAGACAGGACACCCACCTCTGCAGAGGACAGAACCCACCTCATTCCCTGGACACCACAGCAGAAGGTGCCGGAAAGAGAAGTGTCCAATGGCAGGAACCTAGGAAGGGGACAATGCTGCCAATGTCAAGGTCAAGGAGAGGAGACCCAACTCTGTTGTCTGAACTGTAGAGTTCGAGGGGAAGTCATAGAACTTAAGGTCTAAGGAACTCAAAGGCCAAGAAGTAAGATCCCCATGGAGTTCCCCCAAAACAAGCTCCTGGTGAAACAACTAGGGACGCTTCCCCTCTTTAAAGCAGCTAATGAGTCTCCCCTGGTGGAGTGGAGTCAGGAAGGCACGGCATTGCGGAAGGAGGGCAGCTGCATGCGCGTGGGTAGAAGCAATCTGTAAGAAGATGCTCTAAGCAGCATGGCTGCATGGAACCCTGCAGGGGAGCTCAGGAGAGCTCAGAGCAGTGGCACTTTCAGTTTTGTGATGTTTCCCGATGGTCAGTGAGAAAAAGACCTTCGTGTGTGCTTGGTGGCTCCCCATTGGGTGGGAAGGTGAGACAGGTGGGGGTCCGCAGCCACCCTAGCAGTGGCAGGCCCCACAGAGCAGTGGTTCTTCCACGCTCCGTCGTCATGGTCAAATCCTGTCCGCCTGAGCAACAGCACCTTGGCCCCACATGGGAATGGGCCTCGCTGCTGTGATATTATATTTGGCAAGAACTGTCCATTCCTCCATGCAGTCTGGCTGAGTATAGGCTGGTAACCATAATCACTACATCCCCTGCTCCAGGAGATATTTGTTTGTGACCTGTTAGTACTGCAATATAGTTGAAAATAATGTTTCTCTCCTGCCCTCCTCCACTTCCCTCCGTTTGCCCATATATAGGCAAAGCGAGTATATCTAGTGTCTCAGTGGCTCGTGAAGTGGGGGGAATTAATCCTTCTATGTCAGCTGGAAAGGCAGTCTCTGGTCGTGGGCCAGAATGGTCCAGCCATGGCCCATCCAACATCCTTTTTGATGACTTGGATGAAGAGACAAACATGCCAACCTTATTCAAAGATCCAAACCTGGAAAGTATTGCTCATTTGGCAGATAATGAAATTGTATTTGAAAATCATTTCCTTCCACTGGACTGAGGGGTCAAAACAATTATATAAAATTTCACCAGATAATATTTATCTTTTTTAAAAATTCAGTTTTCACAACTATAGGATTGCATTCATTGCCTTTACTATAATTCAAAGTGAAAAAAATTCTGAGCTTGTAGTTGACTGCAAGGTTAATACAAGCAAAAGCAGGATGCAGCCACTTAAAAACAGGCAGCTTTAGGCTATGATAACTAAAGTAGACCGGTCAGAGAAGAGGGGTTTTGTGTTGCTCTAGAGTAAGTCTTGGCTCTAAGCCCCCAGATTTTATCAGGAAAATTCAGAAGAAAATGGCTAGGGAGAGAAAGGGACTCTGGAAGCCATGTCAGAAGAAACTGGAGTGAAGACGGCCAGCCCCCAGCAGACTTGATGGCCATCGTGAAATCTGTTTGCGTTTGTCTTCCAGAGTGATTGGACGGGTCTGGATTGCTCCAGAGGGCAGAACTAGAACAAATGGCTAGAAAATATGAGGAATGTCACTCTACTGAAAATATTCTAACAGTAGCCACTACCCAACAATGGACTGTGTCACCCCAAGGAGCAATGAGGTCCCTGGCTAACCATTTAGAAGCTGAATGGCCAGGGACATTGTAGAGTCGCTTTCCACACTAGATCCCCTGGCCTCTCGCAACTGGGATGTCATGCCGCATGAAGTGTTTCTTACATGGATCTCACTGCATTCCATTCTGTGGTTTACAAATGAGTCGTGGAAAAGGAGAATGGATTATATGAAGGGAGTTTGCTGAGATTGGAGGAGAGGAATCCAAAGGATTCAGATTAGACCCTGCCTTGAGGGAGAAAATGCCAGATCATGTCACACTCAAAGCTAAGGCAACTGTCAAGAAGTGGAATTACTGCCCTTCACATGTCATTCTTGCCTGGTTTTTTTATTGTTGTTGTTGCTATTGTTTGGTTTGGTTTGGTTTGGTATGGTTTGGGTTGGGTTGGGGTATTTTTGTTGTTATTTTTTTTGGTTTTGGTTTTTGGTTTTTGGTTGTTGTTTTTTGTTTTGTCATTTGCTGCTGCAGCAGCTGAGCTTTGGGCTGTCTCCCCTGAATGCCTAAAAGGAGGTCGGCAAGTGGAGGCCACAGGTGCCCATGGGCAAAGGAGGCTGGCGGCTGTAGTGCACAGGCTGAGCACAGCCAGGAGTGGCCATGTTCCTGTGGTGCCCGGGCCCTGGGTCGGAGAAAGCTTAGCCTGTCATAGTTCCCATCCAAAAAGTATGTTTTGCTGAAAGCAAAAAAGATGGTAAAGCCACTTGCCTTTTACCCAGTGCCAGTTGCAGATTCCAGCTGGACAAGCTGACACCAAAATGGTCTCAGCCTGGCCAAGAGCAGAGCACACTCCCAGAGACCTCAGACCGAGGAGAAACTGCCCTCCTGGGCTCCTCTCCTCTGAGCCCTGCCTGGGGACTCATCCTCAGCCCCACCCAGGGGAGGGGAGGGGCCTCATGTCACATGCTTTCCAGCTGTCCCAAGAACCAGCCAATGTGCAGATGACATTCCCTCCTCTCTGGGCTTCACCAGGGCTGCTTTCAACTCGTGGGATTGTATAATTATGGTGATTACAGCTTGTGGCTTTTTTCCTCTCTTCATCTTTTGCTTTCAAATTCTTTGAGGCCTCTCATTAAACATGGCGATCCTGGTAAAGTCAGCAAAGTTTTAATAAGACACTTTTAAAGCTAAAGAAAGCCCAGTCAGACTTGATTGTTACTGTGCTCTCTCAGACATTCCTTTAAAACTGGTAGGCACAATTGTAAGAGGTGGGGGAGAGGCAGGAGCAAGGATCCGGGGGCACCTATACTCACAGGGCTGGAGGACCAGTCTACACCGTGCCGCGGCCTCTCTCACCTGCACTAGGAGCGTGGTGCATCTGAACCCCAGGCCCAATAGGAAAAGACAGACTGTCAACAAGGACAGAAAGCCCGGCCTTAACGTCAGAGCAGATTACATTGGGAAATGGAGGTGAAGCATCCAATACAAAACTCAACCCAATCTTCTAATCTGCAGCAAACGTAGTGAGGAAATTCTGATGGGTTCTCTGTCCTGGATGGTGCTGGAAGGTTCTGGGGCATTTATAATTCTGCATAT
This sequence comes from Cheirogaleus medius, assembly GCA_008086735.1. NCBI lineage: Eukaryota > Metazoa > Chordata > Mammalia > Primates > Cheirogaleidae > Cheirogaleus > Cheirogaleus medius. Next base: position 25,239,237 of record VBSM01001979.1, on the reverse strand, counting down.
TAAATATGTAAAGGAGTCAACCATTAGCATTCATGAGTGATCACGATTCGGTGGTCACAAACTTGGTGGATGTTTCCTTGGTAATGACACAGCTTCGGATCTCATTATCTGCTAGCCCTCGATCATAGCTTTCCTGAATGGTTATCATATCTGTAGGATATCATGAGAAGGACCACCAAGAAGGAATGTGGGCTGGTTGGTGGCCTCCAGAGCACCCTGACCTGCTGTTCAGCGGGTCCATCCAGGTTTGATGTCAGGGTCCCTTCACTTCTATGTGCTCCAGGAATTGCAAAGACACCCACACAGCAAGGTGCATCTTGCTCCAGCAGGAGTGTGTTTTGGGAGGCCCCTGATTGGTCCCTTGTGACTTGGGCAGCTTCTCTAAGCCTCAGTTTCCTAATCCCTAAAAGAGAGATAAGAGTAAATGATTAATTGGGAAAAAATACAGAAAGCTCTTCCCACACTGTTTACAGTGCATGTGCTTAACAGGTATAGCTCTTAGTATTATTTTCATCATTATGATGCTATTTGCAACCCAGGCTTAGCTCTGTACTTATTACCTTATTTAATTTCCAACAATAGTCTGCCAGGTAGGGATCATTACATTTATTTTGCAGTTGAGGGTGGGTAAGTGTGTATCTCATTTATGACAGTGTATGCAAAGTACATTTGTTATAGTGATTGGCTCATAGTACATACTCAATAAAGGTAGCTGTTATTATTGGCTTCTTTTTAAAGTCAACTCAGAGACATAATTCTCTGTTTTCCCTGGGAGTGGAGGAGCTGTGGTGCCCAGCAGGCCAGCCCCTACTCTGTGGTCAATTTCTTGGAGCCCCCGAGCACTTCCCAGGAAGCCATGGGAGATGGGGGGCTTGTCAGCCTGTGAGGTGCCAGAAGGCAGACAGAGCCACTGGTCAAACCTTATATATGTTGGCAGGATGTGGCATTTGGCCCCCTATGGAGGTTCAGGACCCTAAGATGCCTCCTGCTATAAGACACAGATCAAAACTGGTTCCGCCCATGATAAGAGCATGAAATCCAATACTCCAATAGCCCTCTGCGTGACAGAAGCCTCATTCCCAGAAACACTCACTTCTCAGCTGCCCGCCTGCCTGGGGCCACCCTGAGCAATACAACCTCAACAAGTCCAGTTGCTCCACCTACCAGATAAACACAGGTTTCTCTTTTTTAACCACTTATTCCAAGGTGAGGTTATTGGAGGAGTCAGAAGCAAGTGGCAGGGGATGCTCTGAAATCCCCTGATAAACCAGCCCCCCGCGAGGCGGGTGCTCCTATTGCTTGTAGCACACCCCAGAAACAGTGGAGAGGCCATTTCCACAGACACAAATGGATGGCTTTTTCCTGGGGAGAATTCCGTTTTTATATATGTATTTTAAGGTAAATGCTTTAAGTTTGTATTAGTATTTGTAGTATTAGTATCAAAGATTGGCATCGTAGGAGCTGATATAAAACTCTACAGCCAATTATGCGATGGCTTATGCACCTTGCATGAGATGCTTCTGTGAGTGCCTGTGGTGTAAACGTGCACGTGAACGTGTGCACAGGTGTACACACGTGTGCACAGGTTTATACATGTGTGCACAGGTGTATACACAGGTGCATGTGCCGCCTGCCTGGTGTCCGCCTCCGTGTTCGGTGTATGGTGCGTGTGTAACCATATGCTGCGGACCTGCATGCGCCTGTGTTGCATGGATTGCTTGCCCCCAGCGGCTGTGTGCATGTCTGGGCAGGGGCTCCTCTAAAGCCACAGGTCTTCACAGTTTCAGCTGGATAAGTTATTCTTCACTTCCCTTCCTAAAAACACAATTGCCTAGTGCTGCTGGCGCAGAGTCAGAATGGCCGCTGCATTTTCCCCCCGAGGTGGCTTCCTTCCAGCAGTGGGTGAGTGATCCCGGCGTCTGCACACTCTCTAACCTCTGGGCTCCTTCTGCACAGAGGCGTTCCCCAATCCGAAAGAGATGATCTGTTTGTCCCTGGCCATGTCTCTGCTCACCACTCCTGTTCTCATCCCCTGCTTCTAGGGACAGTCACCAGCACCCATTTCTTGGTGTCCCCACTTTTTTGCACATTATTTTGCACCCAGAGTTTTTTCTTACTAAGAAGCAAGGAGCTGAGGGGTCCAGAAATGATGCTGTGATGAGTCCCGTGTCCCAGAGGCAGTATACAAATAACATCCTTAATAACATTGATCCAGGAACTCGCTTCTCCTCATTCCCTAGCAGAACAGGACAGAAGTGCCTACTACCTTGGAGGGAGCTTTTAAATCCAGTAGTAGCATCCTTAGGCTTCATCTACTGGCTAAAGATTTCATCACCCTTCCTCTATGGGCCCAGGGCCAAGTCCTGCAGGAAACTTAGAAATCTCACATTTCTACATACTAGACCACCAGGGGAGAAGGATGCTGGGAAACACTGACCATCCACTGATCCCATGGGGACCAGAAACATCTCAGCCACATGTGAAAAGAATCTGTAGGAAAGTGAGAAAGTTCTCTTTGGCTAGGAATTCCAACAACCCAAGTTTCTATCCCAGCATTTCTTGAAAATGCTGTTGTACTTTTGTAGGTTAGGAATGCATGCCTGATAAATGCCTGCTGAATTGCATTCCGGGTAGCAGGGAGAAAAGAGAAATGAGCCGGCCCTCTTTGTGTCTGCATTCAAGTGGGCATGGACATGCACTGAAGTGTTATGCTGGTCAGTGGCAGGGCCGAGAGGATTGGCCCTCGTGACCCGTACACTTTCTACTTTGCACTTGACCATCACTTGCAAGGACGGAGGCAGGTGGGAACACTGCTCAGGGTTTAAGGACGCACCCAGGCCCACTCACACTGGGCAACCTCTCTGGACAACGCAGGCTGATTTTCTCAACCTTTTGGAGAATGGGGGGTGTGGGTAGCAGGTTGACTATGCCTTCTAGGCTCTATCTTGGCATCTGGCTTAACCAGGGACCCCAACCAATATACGTATTTTGAGTGAACACGTTTCCAGGAGATGATAAGTGTCCTTAGGAGGATGGAGTTACAGTCCCCATAGGTCCTGGGGAAAATCACATAGTGCCAACCAGGTGACTTTCTCTTGCTGCTTCGTCCACAGCATTGAGTTACCGAACTGCAGCAGCACTCTCCCCTGTAGTCATAGTCAAAGGTATTTGAACTTCCTAGTTAGAAAAAAGTAGCATCAAGTTGTTGCCTATAGCAACACAGCCATGTCCCTGTTTCCTCAAGTCTTTCAGCCTTTGCCTAATTTGGAGTGAATGAGAGCTTAGATGCCAAAGTATGTTTGGGAAGGAGGAGGAGAAGGAGAGGAAGAGGGTGGGCATTGAGTGGGCCATGGGAGGCATGCTACTGAGGGGTCTTGCAAGCAGAATGACCCCCTGCACTGCCCTCCTGAGGCCACCAACAATTTCCTGCAAGCTGAGTATAGAAAGAGCAATAGGGTTGTTCAATTGGATGAGAGGAAGGAGAGAGGAGTGATCTGGTATAAAAAGGGGCATTTCCACTGCATCGGATAAAGAGTGTGAGGGAGAATGGAAATGCGCAACTTGGGAAGGAAGCCAGGGAGTCTGTGCCTGGCGTTCTACTGCCAACCTAGGGCTCAGCTGCTGAGCCTGGTCTTGCCTGGCATCCCCACCTGCTTCCAGATTTGTCCCTGCACAGCTGGGGGGCCACGAGGAAGGTCCCCCATCACTCACCAAAACTGGCAGGCAGAAGTTGGCCTCTGCGAAGAGCCCCGTAAGTGATGAGCATGGTAGGGGTAGAGGTCAGAGGTGCCAGGAACAGTGCTAGGGAGGGCTCCCCGCACCTGGCTGGGCACCCCCACTTAGGCACTTGGCCTAGAATAATCTGCAGTGAGGTTGGTTCTACTTGGAGTAAGGCTCCCCACTGCCTGCCCCACCTTAGAAAGGTAAACATCACACCTGCTTCTGTCCTCCCTGGAACAGTTGCCATGTGTGTTCCAGAAGCATCCGCACCAACAACACGGGCCACAAACAGAATGGTGGCTTCACCCGGCCTGCCCTTAAGTCCACGTGCAGCAAGCCGTGATGACCTGCGCCCTAGCTCAGCGCGGTACCCAAAGGCTCCTTTTGCCAGGCTTCTTGGCCAGAAGATGGCACCTCCCCTCTCTCAGGGTCCCCAGATGGGGTGAGGGGAAGCAGCTTAGCAGAGGAGAAAGTCCTGGGATGGGCTCAAGCGTGCTCAACAGCTGAAGCTGCATTCTCCGAAAGCTTGAGAAAATCAGCCTGCGTTGTCCAGAGAGGTTGCCCAGTGTGAGTGGGCCTGGGTGCGTCCTTAAACCCTGAGCAGTGTTCCCACCTGCCTCCGTCCTTGCAAGTGACGGTCAAGTGCAAAGTAGAAAGTGTACGGGTCACAAGGGCCAATCCTCTCGGCCCTGCCGCTGACCAGCCACGTGCTCTCAGGCAAGTTATGCAAGCTCTGCGGGCGTCTGTTTCTCATCCGTTTGGTGGGTTTACAGGAAGTCCTAACTGGCAGGGACGTTACAGACATCAGGGCAAGTGTTTGTGAAATGCCCAGTGGGCTTGACGCACGATGGCTGCTCAATGGTCAATCAACAGAGAGCAGTTAGTAACTGTCCTTGGCAGCCGACTGTGTCGCTGGTCACGGGACACTCCCTGCCCTGCCACCATCAAGGCCCAGGCTGTTTGAAGACAAGGGCCCCGGAGAAGGGAGGGTACATGCAATGTCGATGCCACTCCGTTGAACAGGAATAAGAAATTCAAACCGAAAAGCCCTGGGAGATCAGGGGATAGGTCGGGCCTTTTATATTTAATCCAGATAGAAGTGGTAATTCATCTTTTCTAAATTCAAAAATGTTAAATAAAATTTTTACAAGCACCAGTAGTTGCCAATACAGGATAGAATAAGGTGGCTGAACCTGCTAATGGTGTCAGTGACGTTTTGTGGGAATTGCATTCAGGTAGATTCCATATCCCACCGTTGACGTGGCAAAACCTGGGTGTTTATGCCACTGTACATAAGACGGTGGCTGTTTCAAAAGAATCCATTATTTTATTTTGCTCATATTCCTTTTTTTTTTTTTTTT
>VBSM01001979.1:25207887-25234056 GCA_008086735.1 Cheirogaleus medius | reverse complement strand
TAAAATGCCCTGACTTGCCTGAGAGCTCAGAAAGCGTGGCAAGGACCTGGGGGTGACACAGACCCCAGGAACGGACCTGCTGCAGGCCCCTGCCCTCCCCACCGTGGAAGGGTGAGGAAGCCGGGGACGGCCCCTGCCCTCCTATGCCTCGTCGGCCAGCTCTGCTGCGGACGACCGTGTGTAATCTTTGATTTTTTCCATTTCATCTGCCCCACCTTGCTTCACAAAGCTGAATGGAGGGGGATAAGAGAAAGATAATTAAAAAGTGTTTTGAAACTATAATAACGTAGGGATTTCCTACCATCCCCTGCCGGAGTTTCTCAGACCCTTTAACCATCCCAAGCAGATGGCACTCTCTCTCCCCCCAATTTTAAACATCACTGAGAAAGGAAGTGCCATGGAATTCCTTGTACTCCCTTTTAAAATCATTGGTTTTGCTTTGTTCAGTGGAGAAGGGGCATAAGGGGTGACAACCTCCAGGGCGTCACCTGAGGAAGTGAGACAGGTCCTTGGTCTCTCCCCCCTGCAGAGCCCAAGCATAGCCCCTACCTTTCCACCTGGCTCTTGGGTGCCTCTCCCCACCCCACCCCCAGGCCTGTAAGTCCACCAGTGCATCCTTTATGAACTTGAGTGTCATCTGCTCAGAGGTGACCTTCAAGCTGTTTCAGGACAACGCACCTCTAGGGCCTCCCACTTCTTGCCTGCAGAGGTCACTTGGTAAGCCCTGTTCGGCAAAACACCATTTTTCTTTTTCAAGGATGAAAAATGCCTGTGTGTCACACCCAAGGGGTCAGTTTGGGTCAGCGGGGGCTAGAAAGAGTGTTCCAGATTAGTTCTGTTGCAAGCCCAGTTCCCCTAGCTGAGGAGTCTGGGTTTCTCCTGTCCTGGAGGGGGAAGCTCCCAACTTCTCCAAAGGCCAAGATGGGCCCAGCAGCTGCGGAGGAGTAGGAGATGGGAGACTCCAAGGCACAGAATATGTGATAGCTGGGGTTTTTTTCCTAATCATTTTTTTAGTTCTTTTGAGGTATAATTATATACAGTAAAATGAACAGATCTGAAGTGTACGGCTACATGAATTTGACAAGTGTATGCACCCGTGTAACCTGTACCCCAGCACCCTAGAAAGTTCCCTCATGCCCCTTTCCGATCAGTTTCATCCCTCTCCCCTGGGAGCAACCATGGTTGATTCCCTTCCCTGTAATACCCTGGGAGTGTGACTTGGTGGACTTGAGATCTGTAACTTTGGTCTTACATCACCTGGGCAAATCAGCAAGAGAATCTCAGCAGCAGCTTAGATGTCCCTACCCCCTTAGCATTGAAAAGGGCCCCCGGTGCTTGGCTCTGCTGCCCCCAACATGCCATCTGACCCCCCGGGCTACTCTCTGTGCCTCAGCCCTCTTCTCAGCTAAAGAATTTAACATCAGTCTCCAGGTAAGTGGCAAAAGCTCGCAGTAACCCAGATAGTGCATGCTTTGTTGATTAATATCTGGAAGTGCAATGCACAGAGCCACAGCATGTCAAGCAGCATGTTGATTTTTCTTAAAGTAGTGCACAAAAGGGAGCTATTCCTTTTGTGCGTTTCCTTTCAGAAACAAAGGATTCCATGACCACCTTCTTCCAGGCTTCTAGCCATCAAGATGGCCGCAGAGCTGACATGATTAATCAGAGCGGAGGGTGGGAGTTGAATGTGTGGGTGTTTGTGAACCCAGCACTGAGCCCATGGTCCATGAAATTGAAGGACCCGAAATTCTACTGGATTACACTTTGCCAAATGTCTTGAAGGTGAAAAGCGCTTTGTCTGTCTGCAAAGCTCTGGTGTCCCTGGAATGTACCTTCTGCAGCTCGGTTCTTAATCACTGTATATTTTTTCACTTAGACAAAGGCTGCCTGCTAATAGCATTTTCAACCAGCCTCAGCTGCTTTGCTCAGCTACTCCAAGGCCTCAGGCTGAGCTGGCTGCAGTTTCCTGGCACCATGATCCGCTCCCAACTGACCAGCACTGAGGAACATCACACATTCACACCCTGAGAAAACTGCTTCCTCCGTAACTATGCAAATGCCAGGCACATGCACAATTACCACCTCCCTCCCTCAGTGGGTCCCCCAAACTGGAGGCAGGGATGACAGCACAAAGGAGGGAGGAGGGAGCTCTAGAGGATGCAGGGAGCTCTCCTCTCTCTGAGCAGAGCAACCAAGTGCCTCAGGAGCTTCCTGCAAGCCCACAGGGGCATATGCTTTGGGGCAGCTCATCTCTGAACACAGGTAGCCTCTGCTATCAGATTTCACTTTGATCACTGAAAACTACAGGCGCCTCAGCTCTTCAGAAGGGAGGCAGCCGCTGAGCAAGTGTGATTGCAGGATTTCTTCCCCAAAGCCCTGGGCCAGGCATCTAGCCATGCCTGCATCCTGCATGATTAACCGCCTTCTAGCTTGAGCCTGCCCTCGCTCACCCGGGAGGTCGCTGGGTAGCAGGTAGATTGCAGCTGGGCTGAGCTGCCTCCCGAGCCGACCTGAACCCGCGTGACCTCCATCTTTAGCAGCAAAACTGGCATTTGGTAAATGCGTGAGTGCAGGAGTTGGGAAAGGGAGACAAAAATGCCAAGCAGCACCACCTGGATTGCTGAGAGGTTGGGAACGGTCCCAGGGGTGGCCCCTGGACGGGTCAGCTGCACCATCCCACCCTGAAGACCTGGGACACAAAAGCGGTTGGGGGCAGCGGCAGTGACAGGCTGGCCACAGGTCCTGGTGTCAGAACTGTGAGGCTGAGCTCCAGGGTCTAGGCAGGAAGAAATTAATTAGCACCTCCAAGCCCAGCCTAGCAGGTTCTATAGAACTGGGAGGGGTTAGGGTGGGAGAGCCTCAGGGCTGAATTCACCTAAAACAAATAGACATATAATCCTCCAGAAATAGCATCTCCAGCCTCCCTCAACCCACAGCCCCTCTCCAGCCAAAATGACCTTGTGAGTCTGGATGAAGCTGTAATGAGGGTTTGGGCAACTGGTAAACCTCACCTTCTTTGTCTCTGGGCCTTTAACATACACACTGGCAACAGACTCCTATTCAGGAGCTTTAGAGATTTTTTTCCCCACATTCTCCAGCTAAATCAGAGCCTTAAATTCTGTGTATAGTAAACCCAGACCATATATGTTTGGGTACACGATGTGTAATGTGGGGCCCAGGTGGAGGAGGGTTGGGAGGAGGGAAGGAGCGGGCATTTGGCGTGTGGTTGCCACAGCAATACGCAGCACCCAAGAGGAAAGCAGAATTCCTTCCTGCCTTTCATGAAGGCCGGGTGGGCACGGGCGATGGGGGTGGGGAGGTTTGTGAGAGCCCTCACCCCAGACCCAGGGCCCCACATTGTCCCAGAGAGGACCCCACACGCACCCTGTGCTTCCTGCCTTCAGGCTGCACCGCGCAAGCCCATTCCCAGGTGACCCAACAGGATGACAAATGCCTCCCGCTACTCCCACTACTTGCAAGAAAGGGCACTCCAGGAGGGTACTGTGGGGTGTGTGCCACAGAACCCGGCCTGGGGGAGTCCTTGAAGGTCAGCTCTGCCTTCTGAGAGCTACTGTCGGGCCTAAGCTACTCTAGACAAAGGAGTAGCCATCCTGTTGCGGTGATTTTCAAAGACCGATGCTATAACCCTCTAGGATTTAAAATAAAAAAAAATCTGATTAAAAAATCCTTAGGCTAGTATAAATGTATACTGCTGCAGGCTAAGTTTAGTGTATTTGAAGATTCAGATAAGGTTGCTGATGGGAAGATTTTGTGTGTGTGTATGTGTGTGTGTGAGAGAGAGAGAGAGAGAACGCGTGTGTGTGTATGTGTGTGTGTGTTTGTGTGTTTAAGAGAGGGGAGAAAAAAATGAAAAGTTTTATCTGACTAGTGAAAATGAAGAGTGAACAAAAGGGAAAAAACAGAGCAAAGAGAAAGGTAGGCAAAGGTAGACTTTCTGACAGCTCCTGAGGGCAGTTCTGTTTCTGGACAAGCTCCCGTCCGTGCCATCAGATGGAAAGCCACGTCCCTCCGTGGAGATCTAAGGCAGATGCCACATTGTCCCCCATCCAGCAAACCCATAGCCTGTGTTGTTCCTTTATTAGACATACCCATTACCCATCAATTCATCAGTCAGCAGGTTTATTGAGTACCCTACCAGGCTTCGCAAACCTGATCAATTGTTTTTAATTACATCTAGCTCACACGCAGCCAAGCCCAGTAAACAAGAGGAGCCCTCACACCCCACTTGGAAATGAGCATGAGGAATTGCTGGCCCTTGCACTCTCGCTTCCCAACCCCGCAGCCCCCGCCGACGCGGGATCACGTGCCAGCCTGCACAGATGGCGATGGTGTCACTGACCCGCTGTCGATAATAGGATGGGTTTGCACTGTTTTCTCAGATGCAGTGATCAATCTGCTTGGGTGCAGCCACACTGCCCTCTGGCCCCCCGTCCAGTGGTGTGGATTCCCAGTTCCCAAAGGGGGAGCGGGACAGTGGGGGGGGCACAGACTAGGCAAGGAAAATGAGCAGAGCGACAGCCTCACTCATCTTCCTCCCAGCTCTTGGTGCCCAGGCCTCAGTTCCTTCCTAGGTCAGGGGTCCCCAGCCACCTCTAGGCATGCAGACAGCTGCAGTCCCCAAGCACCTCTGTGCCTCGTGCACCAGGCCTCAGGGGTCAGTTTACCTTTTTAGCGTCTGAGAAGAACTGCCGCATAGGTTGTAGTTGAGGGGCTGGTGAACTTCCTGGTGGGGGGTCATCAACTCGGCCTCTGGGTGCCACAGACGGGAGTGAGAACGTAGGAGACAGTAGGACCACACTGCCCTGGGACCTACCGTGGCTCCAAGCCAGAACCTATCATCAAGAGGGCCTAAAACCTGTGTCTGTCTATCCTGCATTTCAAACAGGGTTCATAGTTCTTCTTCAGACTAGTTAATTCATTAGTTTCTAATCACCCAGATCTGTGGCCACCATCTCTTTGGGCCAACCCCCACTGCCTGACCTCGATCCTCCCCAGTCCACCTTTTCCTTCCCCACTAGAATAATATCAAGTTCAGGGGCAGCCCACAGGCATTAGGAAACAGTCCACCTGAGGGTTTAAGTGCCTGGTTTTTGGTAAGTAAAATACCCACACTCCCAAAAGAGTCCCAGCAACACACCCCCGTTCCCCTAACCCACCCTGGAGCGCTGGTTTTCCCGCCTGTCCCGAGTGAAGGCCCCCACACCTAGAGGTCCAATAGCAAGGTCGGTCAGGGTTGGTTGGTCGTTTGACCTCCGTGGCTCGTGCAGTTAATTAATTAATTCACCTGTCTGGCTCTCTGTCTCTGTCCCTGTCTGTGTGTGTGCGCTGTGCGTGCCTCTCTGTCGCTGTCTCTGCAGGGAAAGTCGCTGGCGGGCAAGCGCCTCACGGGCCTGATGCAGTCCTCCTGACCGGGCCCGAGGACCCCACGGCCGGGCGGCGGCGCTCCACATCTGCGGACAGAGTTTCCTTGCGGGGAGATTTGGTCACTGTGAAGGAGAAAGAGTGAGAGCGATGAGGGCAACAGTGGGGAGACTTTGGTGGGTGAATGGGGAGAGCAGAAAGAAAGAGCCCGGGGCCAGTGGTGGAGGCCCCGGTTCACAACCCTCTCTTCCTTGCACAGTTGTGGTCCAACACTCCACTCTCTAAGAGGCCCCCGATGCCACCTCCTTCAGGGGAGAACACCGAGTGGGTTCCTGTCGCGACTATCACTTGAGATTATATTATCCTCACTTCTCCTGCTGTCTGGGGGGGGCGGGGTCACTCCTTCTGGCAAACTCAAGAGGGACAAGAGCACATCCAGTATTATGCATCACCTCCCTGCCCTCTCTCTGGTGCACCCGCCATAGTTACGGCCACCTCGTCCCGGTCGCCACCTGTCTGCCCCACGTCTCTGCGGCCACCCTGGTATCATCCACTTCACGCCCTCAGCACTAGCGCAGCCTCATGGTGTGCTTCCCCTCGAGTTCCCCCCACCCACTCTGAGATCAGCTTTCAGAGAGGTCTCCACTGGCGCGGTGACTGCCCTCTCTCTGGTCCTGTCAAATGTCTCGGGGGTCCAGCACTCGAGGAAGCACCGCTGTAGATGACAGAGCTTGTTCAACAGCTGTGGCGGTTCTGATGACCACGCTTTAAAAATGATTATTTCATAGTCCATTCTGTTTTCACCCCCTTGCTCCTTGGTTTATTCCCTCATGTCTTACATAATAAACATGGCCGTGAACTCAGGGGCCATTGGGAGTGTCCCCTCGGCAGCCCCAGGCAGGAGCTGGGAGGGTCCCCAGCCCAGGAGGTGGCTGATTGCAGCGCTGGCAGCCCCCACGTGGTGGCATCCTGACAGGCATGGCCAGACCCTGGCAGGGTCGGGTCTCAGTTGGGTCTGAAGCTGGGGCAAAGCGTGCTACCGGAGGAGCCGGGCCAGGGCCACGTGGTTCTCTTCCCGGTCTTGCTCCGAAGGCCCAGCAAACGCATCCCACTAAACCGATCATCTAGGGGAAAACAAAACCTTCAAAAACCTGCAAAAGAGTGTGTGTGTCAAATTGACTATTTGCCAATGTGCCTGTGAGGTCGTGCTTGAAGCACCGAGTAGGTGCTTGGCAAAGGGTAGCTGATGCTATCACCAGAGTCATTGTTCTCATTGTAATGCCCTTGAGCTGGTGGACGGAGCCTGGATTAAGTAACCTGTTTTCAAATTCAGACACTCACTCCCCCACTTGCTATGACTATATCCTCCTTTGATCTACTTTTGAACATAGGTAAAAAGTCTCCCTTGGGAGTGTATAAACAGGAAACATAGAAGCAAAAAAGCAATCACTGGTATTTCTTCATTCATGTAGCCACATTTGCCGGCTGGTGACCAAAGGCTCCTACGCTGGCTCATCTGCAGTCCCGGCCGCCTGGGCACTCCCTGTGGCCCATCTGCCCAGTCCCCACCTCCGAGTCCTGTCCACGTCTGTTTCCACACAGCCCCGTCCCCAGGGCACCAGCCTTCCATCCTCACAGCAGGGCCACGTGGGCATTAGGGGTCTTCACGATGTTGTGCCCTCATGGGCTCTTGGCTACATGCCTCGGTTTCCCCCACTGGCCGGAGTGGAAGGTACAGTGGGAACTAGAGAGGTGCCATATGTTGTTGAGTCCTCAGAGGGTCTGCAAAGGTGGCAGTTTAGACCCAGATTCTTGTCGGACACTCACACTTGCTTGGCACAGAGGCTGGCCCTCCGTACACACTCAGAAACTCCATGATGAGCGAATGAATGAAATGAAGCCCTGTTCTAAGTTGTAGGGTCTTTTGACTTCTCCTCTCCTCATTCCATTCTTTTGAATCCCCTTTCTCTTTATACAAACCTCCCATGTCAGAACAAAATTATAGTCCAAGTTGATCTGACTTCAACATTGCCCCCAAAAAACTCTTCCTGCCTAGGACCCCCAGGCTGTGCTGATATCGGGCATAGGGTATGTGGACAGAGTATTCCCAAACAGCAGGCACCTCTGTGCCCTCAGTTATCCAGGACAAGTGTCCTGGCTGCCCCCTGCCCCTCCATGTGGGCTGCAGGGGACGTGCTAAGTCAGGCTGTGAACAGGACAGGGCTGGTGGCTTCCCTGGCCATGACTTTTGTGTTCCCTTCTCTCTCTGACCCAGCCTCACCCTGGAGGTCCTCAGGGGCCTACCCAGAGCCAGGCAGACTATAGTTCTGAGATGGAGCAGGATGAAGGTTTCCAAACACCTCTGGGGACATCCAGAGGGCAGGGTCAGTAGGCGCAATAGAGGTAAGGACCCTTGAGATGGATTCAGACGCAGAGCAATAACCCCCTCATACCTATCCCCCCAACTAGGGCCCACCCAGTCCTGTGACCACCACCGTGTGCTCCCCAGCAGATCAAGCAAGAGGCTTGCAAGAAAGGTATATGGAACAAGGCCATTCCACCCGAGGTGGCCAGTCCAAGGTCAGTGTACCACGCAGACCTTGTCGTGTAAGTGCATTTGGAAAATCTGGTCTTGGCCAGTTCCCCATTGGCCTGGTCTACATAGCCAAAGAGTCAGACTAGATTAGACTTTTGAAGGCAGTTCTGTAGCCAAGCAGATTCCCCTGGCCTACCCTACCCTCTAGAAGCTGCCTTGGCTCCCTGAGTGGAGGTAGTCTCCGGGCCAGACTCTTCCCTATGCGGGCTCATGGGGCAAACACTATGTTGGCAGCCCCACAGTCAAAGCACTTAGAGCAGCCGCAGCAGGTGACCACCCACCCGTCAGGCCAGACACACAAGGCACCAGACATTGGGCATCTGACTGAAATAAGCTTTCCCTAAACGGGAAGAGTAAAATTTGTCAGCTGGCACCTATAGGTGCCCAGCAGCAACCAGATGGCCTGCCCCAAGCAGCAGAAACTCTCTGGGCCGGGGAGAAGTCTCCTGCCCTTCCAGAAAGGGGTACAACAGCTTTGCTCTCCTGGGAAGGTGTTGCGGTACCCCAGGAACAGGATCGCCACTGCTGAGCAGTCAGGTACCAGGCCAGTGCCCTGCGAGGGACCTCTTGCAACTCTTGAGTTGCTGCTCGGACTAGCTGAACACACGGGGACGTGCCCCAGGGCCTTTTTCCCTGGCAGGATTCCTGGGATGTTCAAACTACCTCACCAACAGGACACTGAGCCAGGAGCCTGCCATCCAAGTGGCCCCCTTGCTGGTCATGGAAGATGATGTTCTTCCTAAAATGCATCCCTCCCGTCCTGTTCCCGGAAGCCTTTCCAGAAGATGGAGAAGACTGAGGGCTGTTGTTCTTTGAGCCTCGCAGAGTGCGCTGGAGGGAGGTGTTCCGGCAGGGTCCAGGACCTGGGAGGCCCTGGGCTGGGGACAATAACGTGCCACCAGTCTCTAAAAGGAGCTGCCCACACTGAATATGTAGCAAGGACTATGGCATAAGTTGAATAGTGGCCAAATGAATCACTAAAACTCACCATGGGGCCCTCTGAAGAGAGGCCTGTGCTGGTGTAACCATGGCAACAGCGGATGCCAGCAACCTACTCATTAGTACCACCCCGTGATAAGGCAGCCCCTGGGCGATACCCAGGGGTCATAAAGTAGCAAAGTAGCAAATGTAGCAATAAGGGGCCTGAGGCCACACAGGGACAGGGCCCGAATGACCCGGCCTCGGCCATCTCCCAGCCCCAATGAGGGCTCAGAGCCAGCTGCTGTCAGCTGCCCATGGGGGAGGCTCTGCCCCACGCCAAGGGCCCCGTTCTAGATTCTAAGCCCACTCACCGCATGATCACAGACACGTCGAAATGGCCTCTTCATAGTGCATGTGGTTCTCATTAGTTTATTTTTCTGGAATTTGGGGATTGGACCCCAGAACCAAACATGCTGGTACATTCTAAAAATAAATGACTTGAACCCACGACAATCCAGCTAATTCTGTGTGCTCCTTGGTTTGAGGGTTTGTTGGGCAGGACTTACGTCTAGAAAAAAAATGATAAAGTACTACCCCTCCCCAGTCCCTGCCAGGCCTCTTAACACAAACACACAGACACAAACACACACACAGTCTATTTCCATCTCACTCCCAACAGAATGCTAAGGGGCTCAGAAAAGCCAGATCTCTGGGGTGCCAGGCTCATCCTGGATGCGTGGGACAGCGGTGTCACCACAAGCCTGAAGCCCCCGACCCTGCCAGGGTCTCCTTGGCTGGATGGTCTCTGTACTCAGGTGCGAAACCCAGTGACAGCTCTGACACCCTCTTGAATAAAGTCCCAGGACGGAAGTCTGCTGCACACAGACGGTGCTTCTCACGGGGAGTCTTGGTTTCCTGAGCGACAGACAATCTCATTTCCCACTAATGCTACAGCAGCAGGACTCTGAGAGCCCGAGAGCCGGGCTGACAAGAGGGGGTCGAGAGCGAGGTAGAAAGGAAACCCCGTGCGCAGTCCCTCTATTAACGAGGAGGCTAGCACCTAGCAGCACGCTTCAGGGGCAGAAATTTTGCACCCAAAGATAGAAATGATTTCAGAGGCATGGGATCTGGGTTGCAGGCACATCTGATTGAAAACCAACTTGTCTCTGAACACCTAGCCACCTCCTTGAGCAGGGTTTCCTGCTCTACGAAGTTAAGATCAAGGTCACACTTGCCCCAGGTCCATAGTGCATCCCAACGTCAAATCCTGGCCCACACACAAAGGAGCCATATTTCTCCGTCTTCTTTGACCATGGCCACCACCTCCAGGGAACCTGAGCTCCTCCTACCCAGCTGGACCATCTGGCTCGTTTCCAGAAGCTTTGTTTATCAGGCCGTCGCTGTGTGTGCACACGATCCTACTGCCCACTGAGAACACAAGTCTGTTTTCAGGTCCGTGGCTGAGGTGGAGATTTGGGGCTGCAGTTATAACACAGAGTTGTGCCCACCCCCAAGACTGTCTGCGAGCTGCCCTGACATCGTCCTCTCTCCCTACACCCTTTTGGGGACATAAGTCACAAGGGGCATGATGCTGTCCTTTCTCTTGGTGCCAGCTGCCAGTTGTTCATTGGTTTTAGCATCCAAGGGACCATGAGAGCCTCAGATAGGAGTCTCAGATCCTAGGACTGTCCCTCCAAGCCCAGGTGGCCCTCTGAGGGGCACGTCCCCTTCTGGGCCCACAGAGCTCTGCTGCACAGACTGTCCTTTGGCCTGAATTTATCCCCAGCAGCACGTGACTGCGGCTCCCCGTGGTGGGCCTTCCCTGCACCCAGCCCTTCAGCACCCACAGTGGGGGTTGCAGGACCTGTCTCAGACGCCACACAGCAAGGGCCAGGGAGAGGCTGCACCAGATCTGG
The DNA here is from genome assembly GCA_008086735.1 of Cheirogaleus medius. Classification (NCBI taxonomy): domain Eukaryota; kingdom Metazoa; phylum Chordata; class Mammalia; order Primates; family Cheirogaleidae; genus Cheirogaleus; species Cheirogaleus medius. The sequence goes on along the minus strand of VBSM01001979.1, from coordinate 25,223,241 downwards.
CTTATATTAAAGGGGCCTGGGGTGGGGAATTAGCTCTGCTTGAGTTCCACCTGGAACAGAGCTCTCTTAAAGCTGGGCTCATTCCTCCTCCTCGAGCCCTGGGGCCATCCTGGCCAGATCTGGCTTATTTCAGCAGACAAAACAGAGCAGCAGCCCCTGATTGCAGAGGCTGAGCCACACACCCAGTCTGAGCATTCGTTTCCCCCATTGTGATCCAGAAATAAGAATTTCAAAATCTCATGGTGGCTGCAAATTGCTACAGAGGGCTGAGCCTTGCCTGGCACAGAGGAAATGTTCACTAAACAGGTGCTGGTGCTGTATCTGAGACGGGCGTGGAGAGGCGGTGAAGGTGGAGCACATCTGCAAATCCCGACCTGACCCAGCTGCCCTCTGTGGCCGGCCGCTGAGTGCCAGCCTGGAGGCTGCGGGCTCTGTTTGCCTGTGCTCAGTGGCCTCCCTGCCTGTGACGAGCCCTTTGCTCTCTTCTGCCCAGCAAGGGCCTGGTTCCCTTGCCATGTGTCCCTTGGATGGCCTCAATCAATAACCCTGCAGTCGGCCTCAGTAGCAGCACCAGGGAAGGCCGGGGGGCTCCCTGGGCGGAGCACAGAAGCAGTGGAGACCTATACTATCCGTCTCGATTCCTGTTTGTCCCACAGGCCTCATGGCTGCGTCATTGGGATTGGGATTCTAAGCTCTTGTTCAGAAATAGTCCATGTTGAGCCAGCGACTCAGACCTTAGACCCAGGACAAGGGGCTGGGCAAGGCTTCTGTCCTCTGAGACCATCCGGCATCTGCAGGGACACGTGTGTGCACCTCCACGGAAGGAGCAGCCTCGCTCCTGAAAGGGCCAACCAAGCGAATGAAGCCGGTGTTCCCTTCCTCCCTCTGCATCATGGAACGACCATTTTGAGTTGGGAAGGGGAGGGAGGGATAAGGGAGGGGGAAGTTTAAAAACTGAGACAAGACCTTGGGTATCTCTTCCTGCTATCCATGATCACACCCCCTCAGGAGAGAGTCAGGGAAGGTTAGCACCAGGTGACCCTGAAGACTTTCTGATCCAACTGTGTGTGTGTGCGCGCGTGTGTGTGTGTGTGTGTGTGTGTGTGAGAGAGAGAGAGAGAGAGAGAGAGAGAGAGAAACCGTTTTTTGTTTATTGAGCCATAATTTACCCACATTAAAATTCATCCTTTTTGCATATGGTGTTATCAATTTTGACAGACTTATACAATGATGTAACCACCACCAAAAATCAAAATAGAGAGTAATTTCATACCCCAAAATGTTCCCTTGTCCCCTTTTATAGTTAATCTCTCCCCTGACCCCTGGAAGCTATTGATCTGTTTCCTGACCCCATAGCTTTGCCTGTTTTAGAAAGCTACCTGCAGGGACTCATACGCTGTGTGACCTTTGAGCCTGGCTTTCCTCACTCAGCTCTGCACATTGCTACGCATATAGGTAGCACATGGCTCAACGTGCTGTTTTTGCACAGAAAGAAATGGAGGCCCCTCATGGGAAGGGCAGAGAGGGTCAGAGGAGCAGGGCTTAGCGCCCAGGCCCCGACAACCACCCAGTCTCTCAGGCCGATTGGCCACGCTTCTTCAGTAAAAAGTCACCTTTTAACCCCCCAAAATCTGTGAGCCCCTGTTGGAGAGAGCACATGATGGCAGAGCCTGCACGCTGGAGAGAACACGTGCCTTATTCCTCTAGCAGGGCTGCTTGCAGTCGCCTCCGTAGCTGGGGCTCCGCATCCTCGGATTCGACCAACTGCAGATGGAAAATATTTGGGGAAAGAAACCAATAAAAAATAATGATATGACAATTCAAAATAATACAAATTAAAAAACAATACAGCATAACAACTATTTGCAAAGCATTTTCGTTGTGTTACGTATTTTAAGTATCTAGAGATGATTTAAAGTATACAGGAGGGTGTGTGTACATTATATGCAAATACTGCACCATTTTATACCAGGGACTTGAGCATCCTTGGATTTTGGTATTGAAGGGAGGGGTGTCCTGGAACCAATCCCCGACAGATGCTGAGGGGCTGTACCTGGAAACAAAAGGGAAGCAATGACACATATCAAAGTTGGGGTGGGGGAAGGGATTAACTATACAGAAGCACAAGAGAACATTTTGGAGCGATGGAATTATGCCCCATCTTGATTTTTGTGGTGGTTATGTCACGTATAAGCAACAGTGCGTATCAAAGTGAGGCACTATTTATTCAGTTAGCAGGCAGTGCTTGGTCTGGGTTGGCCAACCCCTTCCAATAACTCTGGAGCACTCTCGTGCCTTTTCCAAGTAGATTAACACAGAATAACAAAGTGGTAAAAGCTAACTGGAAACCATGTGCTGGAACAGCCCCCAGGGACCATGGTACAGTGGTGCAGCCATGAAAACCAGGCCACATGGAGGGTATGACCAGGGTTTTTCTCAGTTAGAGATCTCAAAATCCAGAAGTCCCAAATAATTAGAGGGTTTTTTTAAAAAGGAGCATTATGAACTTATGTAATGTATTCAATTCATCACATTTATTATTTTTATTGATGTCTTTGGCCATCTTACCTTTAGGTAAGACGTTGGTAGTCTTTGATAGCATCATTGCTGTCTGATATGATCCAGACTCCTCTTGTACAGCTTCTGTCCCATGTACCTAAGCTCCAAATGACTGAAAGACTATGAATGCTCTGCTATAAAATCAGGGGATACTGTAATGGACTTTGCCTGTGTAAACTGAGTCTCCTGTGCTTCTGGAATATTAGAATTGAAAATTCTGTAACAATCAGCTAGCCCAGAACCTTTGTTCTACAGAATGGGAAACAAAGGCCAGGAAATACCAAGTGATTTAGATAAGGCTACTCAGGACTAAGGCAGGGCAAGGGTTAAAGACCGGGTCCCCTGACTCCCAGTCTCTAGTACTTTCCATGACCTTTCCCTCCTTACATGTCCTCAGCCCATCCAATCAGACCCTTCCACCCAACCCACATCCCAGCCTTTGCTGGGTGTGGTGAAAGATGGACATCAAAAGTGTAAACACATTGACTTCAAAACTTAAGACAAGACTACAGTAATCAAGACAGTGTAGTACTGGTATAAGGACAGACATATTGATGGATGGACTAGAACTGAGACTCTAGAAATAAACCCACACATTCACAATCAATTGATTTTTTTAACAAGAGTGCCAAAACAATTCAATAGGGGAAAGAATAGTCTTTTCTACAAATGGGGGTGGGATAACTAAATGAAGTTGAAGAATGAAGTTGGATCCTTGCCTCACACCATATACAAAAGTAACTCAAAATGGATGAAAGAGCTAATACTATAAATCTCTTAGAAAGAAACATAATAAATCTTCATGATCTTGGATTAGGTAATGATTTTTTGGATATAACACCAAAAATTCAAACAACAAAAGAAAAAATAGATGATTTGGACTACATTGAAATTTTAAAAACCATTGTGCTTTAAAGGATACTGTCAGTAAAGTAAAAAGATATCCCTAGATTGGCAGAAAATATCTGAAAATCATATAACTGACAGGAATTTATATAGAGAATATGTATAGAACTCTTAAAACTCAGTAAGACAAATAATGCAGTTAAAAGATGGGCAAAGGATCTGTATAGATATTTCTCTAAAGGGAAATGCCCAAAAGCACAGGAAATGGCCAAAAAGCACAGGAAAAGATGCTCATATCATTACCCACTGGGGAAACGCAAAGCAAAACCACAGTGAGATACCACTTCACACCCCTTAAGATGGTAACAATAAAAAAGACAGATAATAAAAAGTGTCAGTGAGGATGTGGAAAAATTAGAGCTCTCTCTCATGCAACGTATAGGAGTCTGGAATGTAAAATGGCAGGAATGTAACATGCTGCAGCCACTTTGGAAAACAGTCTGGCAGTTCCTCAAAAGGTTAAAAGAAGAGTTATCGTTGACTCAGCAATTCCACTCTTAGTTATATACCCAGGAGAAATAAAAACATATGGCCATACAAAAATTTGGACACTACTGTTCATAGCGGCATTATTCATAACAACAACAATTAAAAAAAGGGAGCAATACAAATGTCTGTCAACTGACAAATGGGTAAACAAAACAATGGAATATTATTTGGCAATAAAAAGGAATGAAGTACAGAAACGTGCTACCACATGGATGAACTCTGAAAACATCATATGAAGTGAAAGAAGGCAGTCACAAAAAACCGCATGTTGCATGATTCCATTTATATAGAATGTCCAGAATAGGCAAACCTATAGAGACAGAAAGTAGATTAGTTGTTGCCTAGGGTTACGGAGGTTGGGTATGGAAATGAAAAGTCACTGCTAATGGGTATGGAATTTCTTTTGGGGGTGATGAAAATGTTCTAACGTTGATTGTGGCGATGTTTGCCCAACTCTGTGGATATACATAAAACCATTGACTTACACATTTCAAATGAGTGAATTATATGGAATGTGTGTCATATTTCAGTAAATTGTTCAAAACCAAAAAAGAAAGAAAGAGGGAGGGAGGAAGGGATGGAGGAAGGAAGGACAGACGGAAGGAAAAAGAGAGGGAAGAAAGGGGGAGAAAAAGAAAGAAAAGTGAGAGAAGGAAGGAGAGAAAGAGGGAAGACAGCTACAGACCAGGAATAATCCGAGCCTGTTTTTCTAAGTTGCCAAGAGAACAGGATTGGTTCCCAGGGAAAGCAGGTGAAGGTGGCCACAGAGGACTTTGAGATACTGCCTGGTGCCAAAGACAGGGTCAGGAGCTGCCAGGTCATCTCGGAGCCAGAGGCACATTTCAGCTGTCTCTACCCAGTCTGGGAACTGAAGCCCTTCAGCCCCCACTGTAGGAAACGAATTTAATTGGGTGGATTAGTGGTCTGCAGGATAAGAGAGCCACTCAACACTCGCCCTTGAGTCCCGTAGGAGCCTTGTTTCCCAAAGCTTTAAGCCCCAGGGATACTTGGACTGTAAGAGGAAATGTCCTGGTTGGAGAGTCAGAAATCCCAGGTTCTAGTCTTGGATCTGCCACCATTAGCAGTGTGGCCTTAGGCAGCTGGTAACCCAGCTCACCTGGAGCAAATGTTTAAAAGAAAGAGTACCAGGCCCCACCCCCAGAGGTTGCAAATCAGGAGGTTTGAGAAGGACCCCAGGCATCTACATCGTTATTAGGTAATCCTAGGTGATTCTGATGCACAGGCTGGCAGGACTCACTGGACTAGATGCTTCCTGTGTTTTCTCTGAGCCTGAGAACGATATGATTCTGGAAAGGGGGTGCGATTGAAATCCAGAATAGACATACACCTCCTATCCACCTCTTCTCCAACCAAAGATACTCACCTCCACCCTCCCCAGGGTAAACGGCACCGAAGTGTGTGAGCTGCTGTCTGGCTGCATCCAAAACGTCCCAAACCAGCTCCGGCCCCTCTGCTGCCTCTCTTCTCGCCCCCTTCACAAAGCTGAGTCCTGCAGTTACCAACCCTGGGTGCCCCTCCTGGGAGGGAGGCCCTACCTAGGGGTTAAGGAAGCTGCGTGTGCGCACGCACGTGTGCGCACAAGCACATACAACTGTGAGCTAATCTATTGAGTGAAATGCTTCTGTTCATGCAAGACTTTGCCAAGGTGAGCTCACTGAGCCCTCAGACAAATGCATCAAGTCAGAAACAAAGGGAAGACATTGGGAGCAAACCAAAAGATAAATTACAAATTGGATTAGTGGCTCTTCCTCTCGCTCTGCAGAGGAAGCACGCTATTAGCTATCTAGACGTGCTCAGTGGTTTGCAACACCCACACCCACGAACACACACAACATCCACGATGCCCCTCCCTGGTCAGGCACAAAGCAGGGGTGACCTTGCCACTTCTTACTCCTAAGCCTTTAGCACTCAGATTCATGACTGCTCTTAGGATTCTGAGCTTTGGGCAGGAAAAAATGAACTTTCCCTTTGGCTGTCTCCCAGGGTGCCAGCTGGTGAGCCCACAGAACTTCTGTAGGTTCACACAGTGTTCTGTGACTGTCCCTATTCCCTGCTGGCTCCCCCACCCCTCCATGGCCTAGCCTGGTGTTATGGCAGAAGAATGACCACCCCAGCCGTCAGCAGTGCAAGGGAGGAGGATGAACTGGCAGGAGGCGGGAATGCATCCCTTCCCAGAGAAAGATAGGTGGGAAGGAGGCTGGGCTCGGTGGTTCCCCTGATGTCAAGCCAGGAGACAGGTCTGATGGAAGGCACATCCTGGGACATTTAGGTCTACAGGTGCTTACTGTGATTGGCCATGTGGCTGGCATAGTGCTAACTGCTGAGCTTAGAGAGCTGAGTAAAAGCGGTTCTTGTCCTCAAAGACCACACCATCTAATAGAAGATGCAGGTGAGTAATGGACCTACTGTGACACAGGTCAGAGGACCCTAGGTGCAAAGAGAATGCACAAAGCAAGTGGCAGCTAATTCGACCTAGGAGGAAACAGGGAAGGAGGGGCATGAAAACCCCCAGCCTGTGTAGGACACAGCGGTTGGGCCATGCGAGCAGAGCATGCAGGGTAGAGGCTGGAGTGGGCATGAAGGCTGAGAAGGGCTGAACCCAGAGACCACAGACAGACATCACGCTGGGATAGAAAGCCCCTGTGACCCAATGGACATGGGGGGTGGAAAGGGAGAGATGGGTGTTGAGATCTCACAAGATTCAGACCAGGGTGGAGGGGCTGTATGGAGCCTGTGGACTCAAGAACTGGTCCCAAAGTGGGTGAGGACAGAGCTGGCACGTTCCCGGGGACAAGGCAGGAAGGAAGGTGAAGTGGTAGGAGGTGGTGTTGGGAAAGGGCACTGCAGAGTGTGTTATTTCAGAGGTGGAGCGATTTGGAAGCACCCAGGGCGGTCCGTGGGGGCAGCCGAACTGGAGAGGCACAGGAAGGGGAGCAGGAGGAGGGGAGGGCCTTGGTGGTCAAGCGTTGTGTGGGCATCGGGGACATTGCGGTCACTTGGAACAGCTGCGGGAGGTGGAATGGAGCAGAGCCTGGGAGCCAGGACTAGAGTCCTCTTCCTGGGGGAATATGGAGACGTGACCTGAGGTCCACAGACAAGGGCACTGAGGCTAAGGAGAGGGTGGCATAACCAACCAGTGCTCCTTCAGAAGGGGACAGGCTCCTGGGCAGAGTTCATAGGTCAGAGGCCTGAGGCAGTGATGACAGAGAGGGGATGGACATACTTCCAGGTCCATCCAGATGGCCCTCATAAGGACATCTGGGGCCAGGGGCGGTGGCTCACACCTGTAATCCCAACACTTTGGGAGGCCAAGGCTGGAGGATCACTTGAGGCCAGGAGTTCGAGGCCAGCCGAGGCAACATATCAAGACCCTGTCTTTACAAAAAATTAAAAAATTAGCTGGGCATGGTGATGTGCTCCTGTAGTCCCAGATATTCGGCAGGCTGGGGGTGGGGGGAGGATCGCTTGAGCCCAGGAGTTTGAGGTTGCTGTGAGCTAGGCTGACACCACTGCACTCCCACCTGGGCAAAAGAGCAAAACCCTGTCTCAAAAACAAAAACAAAAGAAGAAAAACATCTGAAACAAGCCTTTCTCCACCCTCTCCATCACTTTTAGAAATAATGGACTTTATATTTCAAAACAGCTAGAAGAGAATATTTTGAATGTTCCTACCACAAAGAAATGATAAATGTTTAAGGTGATGGATTTGCTAATTACCCTGATTTGATCATTACACTGTATATACAAGTATTGAAACAGCAAATTGTACCCCATAAATATGCACAATTATGATGTGTCAATTAAAAATTAAACAACAACAACAATGAAAAAGCCAGTCCCATTGGAAGCCAGTGCTGCTGTGTGGCTCTCAATGCGGACCAGAGCCCCACACCGGCTCGCCTTCCCCTGCCTGACCTCGATCCACTCTGGCATCCCACCAGTCCTTCCAGCACCGCTCTGGGACCCCCTCCTCAGATAGCCAGAGGCTCCCGCTCCTGTCTTCCAGGGCCACCTTGTAGAACTGCTTCACTAGCAGAACAATCTGATGACAACATCCGTTTGATATTTCAGGCATTACACCCTTCCGTAGAGTTCCAGGTGAACTGCCTCGTACCAAATTCCAGTCTCCAGGAACACAGTTCAGAAAAGCTCTCCTGTCACATCTTACTTTCCTTTCCCTGAAAGCAGCACAAATTTCATTCTCCCAGTTTTTCCACGTAGGACAATTCCTTCAGGTCCTACGACACCGGTTTTGAGACGTCTCTGTGTGGCTGTGTGAGGGCAGGTGTGTCACACCCACGTAGAGAGTTGCCAACGACAGAGCAAGCGGTATTGTTCTCCCCCCAAAATTGCATACAGAGTCTCTATGGAATAACATCATCCTATAATCTGTAATAGAAATAAAATAAATGATGATAATTTGTAGCGAAAGGACCTAGGGCTCCAGAACAATGATGTCATTCCTTTAATAGACTGCTAGCAGCAGACAGATTAGGACACGTCTGTAATCTCAGAGAATGTTTTCAGCACCTGGAAACGTAGACCCTTTGGACTGTTTCAGCCATTTGGAACAGAATTATTTGCAAAAGCATCATCAAAATGAGTATCTGTTATGATGTTGTTTGTGGTACAGACATGTGATTCTCATCGGCAGAGCCACTCTGTGATCCTACGATGCGAGCAGACTTGGGGAGCTAAAACCTGGCTCTCCTCTTCCTCCCTGTCAATCAGGGGTTCTCAGCATGAGAGATCCAACTGCCTTTTCCCAGCCCCCTGTACTTCTCACTTGCTGCCCATTACACCTTGGGAAGAATTGATGGCACTCAGAGGAGAGCTGAAATACTAGTAATATTGTTAATAATATTCATTTACACCAAATTCTGAATCTGGGCCCCAGTTTAAGAGCCTAAGGCTCTGAGATTCCTTGTGCCTTCCAGGTGACAGCAGTTGCCTCTGCTCAGAGAACTCCTCCCTTTTATTTCTGGAGCCATCAGTGGGATCTGAACAGTGAGGCCGCTAGAAGAAGGCCCCCAGGCACACAAGGCTGCACCCCCTCCCCCCGCTTTGTCTACTAAACTCGCCTTCACCCATTTCTGAACTGCAGTTCCCAACAGGGGGCCATGACAGACAGGTATATTATTATATTTACCAGTAACAATGGAGCCTAAACTGTCTTCATTATTAATATTTCTAACTCCTGAGTGATGCAATGCTACCAATAATTTCTCTTCCACAGAATTCTATATTCATAGCCATATGAAAATCATGTCCATATGAAAATTTTCTGAGCAAATAAGTTGAAAGCTTGAAATGTGATCTGCTAAGAGTGGTCCACTGTGGCTAAATTGTAGACATAGGAGCAAATACTCTCAAAGAAGAAACACAGAGTTCTCTTGTGGAAACATAGCCAGGGATCCATATTCCTGTAGTATTCACCAGCTCTTGGTGCTGACCTCTTGCGCTTTCTCTCCCACCCTTTCTACGTCTATAGTTGGCCCCTTTTTACCACACCTCTGGGAAACACTTGCATTTCCAGTGCAGCTCTTGTCCTTACCACCCTGACTGCGCGATAGCCGAATGTCACCAGGAAATATCAAGAAGAGTACAATTTGAAGAAAGCTGGATCAGGATGCCCATGTATGCAATAAACACGGCCTCAGGGAGAAGAGAAGTGTTTTCACACCACGCACCTGTCGGAACCGTGACACTAGAGCTGTTGGTACACATGCTGTTGGGAGCACTGCCTACCTATCAGGCACCTCAAGGCTGAACAGGGACTTCTGTGTCCTGATGTCCTTGGAAGGAGCCCAGCACAGCCCCCACAGGAGGAAGCACTTCCCCGTGCCACTGAGCTGCTATTTCCAGCTCTTAGGGACACAGGAAGAACCAGATTAGTGGCGATCCAACCTGAGCCACCAGCCCCAGTAACAGACGGGTTTATTGCTTTCAAAGCCCAGAATTCATCTTGTTTTAAACAGAGGAAGAAGTCAGAGGTAAGACTCCCAGTGTGAGTTACCTTCAGGCAAAGTGCAGAGGCTATGTGGGTGTCCAGGGAATTGATGCAGGATAAAAGCATCTCCTCTCCCTCCAGAGAGCAGAGCCCTTGACCTCTAAAGTCTTCCAGCCCTTACAGTAAGTGGCTGAAATTAGCTGACCTTCCCTCTGGATTCTGACTCGGGGCATATCTATTTCTCTCTTCAACCCAGGACACAAACAGCCCGATCTACCTGCTCTGACCATTAGAACTTAATTTACTTCATCCTAAAGATGCTCATTGTACTAATTCGGGAAAGGAAATGCTCTTAGAATTTTTCTTTGGCTTTGGAGAATCTTCACCATCTTCTGGGACACACCTGCATCCCCCTCCTCCCATATGACATGCCTCCCTTCATGGCACCCATGGTCCCACCTCCTGATGTGGGAGCCTGGGAGTCACCCTCTCACCCTCCTCTCCTTCACCCTCCATGCCCCACCTACCTCCAAGTCCTGTTCATTCTGCTTTCACTCCATCCTTTCCTACAGCTCTGTCTCAGCTGAGGTCCGGAACTTGACCTTGGCTATTTGCATAACATCCCAGTCTCCAGTTAAAAGCCTCCAGCTCTAGCAAAATATATCTGTTTCCTGCTTAAAACATCTCCGTGGCTCCCTATTGCCATCAGAATGCACTCAGCTCAATTCCACAGACATCTATCACACATCCACGAGGTGTCAGACACTGGGCGAGTGCTGGGGACGCAAAGGTAAATGAGGAATAGCCTGAGCCCTCCAAGAATTCACAGTGAGATAGGCACAGAAAGGCATATGCTCCCTAGGAAAAGTGCTAGGGTAAAAGGAACTTATAAAATATTTTGGAATTGTGGGGGCCAAGGATTGGAAGAAAGTGTGGAAGACTGGTGGTATCTGAGCTCAGGCTTAATTGGTAATTAGGCATTTGTCAAGTGGACAGTGATGAAAGGTACGATGAGGGTCTTCCAGGGAAAGGAAATGGCTTGGGGAAAAGCCATAGAATGATGACCATGTCAGGCATTTCGGGAATAAGCAAGCGACTGGTGTGAGAGCCTGGAGAACGGGCCCCAAGGTGAGGACTCCCAAGTCTGGACTCCTTAGGAAAAAGTATCAATCTGCATTTACCACCTGCTTCAGCCTATGTTTCTCCCTCTCCCTCTCTCTCAATCTCTCTCCCTCCCTCCCCATGCCCCAGATCTAACCAGCTGGGCTCTTGATCAATGGCTGGCCCCAGGGAGAAGGAATGAGCCCCGAGAAATCTGAATAGAATAAGCGTAGCATAAGGTGCCACCTTCAGCTCATAGCATGTCCTTTCTGTGCCTATCTCATTGTGAACTCTCAGAGGGCTCAGACAAGCCCAGATCCTCCATGACCACCGTGTGGAAGCCCCTAAATCATTCAGGGCCTCCACAAGGGTCATCATTGCCCCTGGCCATCACTGTCATGTGCCACATGTAGCATCTTTAGCAAAAAGATGATAGAAATCAGGCCATAGTGCAGCGCTTTGTCCCGGCTGCCGCACCAGATGGAAAGCCAGTCATCCAAATAACAAGCCCGATTCAGAATGTGCCCCTCTCCCTGCAGCTCTACTGAGGGCTGAGGAAGAGCAGGATGAGCAGGAAACGTCCAGCTCTGTTTCCCGGAGACACTAAAGGAAAGCCCATGGCCCCGTCTTCCGTGGTGTCTCTCCTGGGATGAGGCAATCCCACAGCCCTAGGAAAATGACATCCGGTGGCAATGCCTCACCCCACTGAGTGTCCTGGAGTCTCATCCCTTTGAGTGCTGGCTGCTCAGTACTAACCAAGTGACATAAGAGACTAGCAACGGACAGCAAAGGGCACCGGCCCTGAGCACAGGGTCTTCCGATCTCACTGGGTAGCTGGGACCCAGGCAGAGAGACGAGTAAGCATGGCATGGCAGCACAGAATAAGGTGCCATAGAAGCAGCTGAGCTCTTCAGACAGAAGTCACACGAGTGTGGGTGGAGCCTGGGGGTGGGTTCAAAGGGTAGGTGGGCGGGGCATGAACTGAACCATGAGGATTGGGTGGGATTTGGACAATAAGAAAGAGGGACAAAGTGCAACCTGGAATATACCATCAGCCAAGGCACGGACGAGGGCACCTAGCCCCTTAGAACTGGAAGACACCTGGATGCTCACCTGTCCACACTCTCGGCCACTGCAAAAATCCTCCTGCAGCCCCCAGACCGGCCAACCTCACAACTGGTGCTATGAAGGTAAGAGGCAAAAACTGAAAGGAGCAATTGTACAACAGACACAAACTCCTCTCTGTGCTGCCTCTCCTGATAGTGACACATTTCCCCAAGTGTCTAGCATCCTAAATTTTAAAATATCCTACCTTGTGACTCAGGAGACAACCCTTCGCCCCGACCCTGTATCTCAGCAAAACTGTCATCCCCACCTAAGGTGACAGCTTTGCCCTGCAGGACAGAAGCAATCAGCAGCCACCCTCAGCATCCATATTCATGTGGAATTGTTCATGCTCTGACCTGTGGCCCTGAGTGGGATGTCAGGCTGGGAGCTGGGGCTGATGGGCTCCAGAAGTGCACTTAAGGAATTAGCCCACAGTCATCTGCCTCTCCTCCAAGTTACGCCAGCCCTGGGAGGAATGCACAGCTGTTGTCATTGCAGTCCCAGAGAAGCATGAAATAGGGCAGGGAGGAAGGGAGGAGGAGCACCTTTCAGAGCCAAGGCTGCCCCTGAGAATGTTTGAAGGTTATTAGCGTGGCTGTGATCAGGCTGTTAGCCAAATGCAGGTGGAGAATGAAGTGGCTTTGAAATTGCTTTTCAGAGAAAGCAGAGCCTGTGTTGGTATAATCTATGCATATGATCTGTTTCAAGTAGCTCTTTAGCTTCCTACATGACCAAGATAGGACTCGGGACTCCAGCTAGTCACAGTCAGAGCTATCTACTTCCCCAGCCCTCAGAAGGCAGTGTGGTCTGCCAGGCAAAGCCCTGCCCTCAGCCTGCTCCACCTGCCCTGTGTGAGCAAGTGCAAACCCCGAGCCCCCTTCACCTATTCCAAGTCAGGGTCTAGAGTCCCTGCATGGCTGGTTGGCTCCAGTATACTCCAGTTCAGGCAGGTGGCCTCATTCTGCACCCCAGGGTGGGCAATGCCCAATGCCCAGTGTGACCATCCCATTCCCTTCAGACTTTCCAAAGGGACTCAACAGCAGTCGCATTTCTAGGGACAGCCTCTTGAGGAGGAGAGTCTTCAGAGTCCCCAGTAGATGAAGCCACTTGCCCAGCCCCTTGCTGGGTCCAGGCCTTCTTCTTCAGAGGCTATAGAAAAAGGAAGGCATGTTTCCACCTGCTCCTCCTTGGGGTTCTCTGTCTTCATTCAAGGCACCCTCATCCATCCATTTCTCCAAGGCTAAGGTTTGGGTCTCATCCTTTCCCTCAACCCCCTCCACATCCAATGAGTTGCAAATTCTATTCTGTCTTTTAGCTCAACCTTTTTCCTCCCTCCCCGCTACCACTTGAGTTGTTTCCAGCTTCCACCACGACAGCCCAACAGGACCTTCGGTGTGCAGCTCAGCCCCTCTCCAATCCAGTTTCCACACTGCAGCTGGAATTGTCTATAAGAATTTCAGGTCTAATCTTGTAATGTTTCTGACCAATCCTTGCACAACTCTTGTTGTCCTTAGACTGGGTGTCCAAATGGCTCCTCTGACCCCTTGCACCTCTGTGAACCTACCTGCAGCCATACTGAAGCCACCCACGGTGTCCCAGTAATTCTTCCTTCTCTCGTTAGCAGCGTTTTCACATGCTGCTGCCTTTGCTTAGAATGATGCCCCTTCTCCTCCCTGCTAGACTAAGTCCTATTTCTCCTCCAGAACTTGGCTTTGGGAGGCTTCTCTCTCCAGGTAGCTTCCCTGGTCCCTCTTTTCCCCAAATGTGGGATAAGGGTCTGTCTTAGTTCATTCTGTGTTGCCATAATGGGATACTGAGGCTGGGTAATTCATAAAGAAAGGAGATTTATTTAGCTCACAGTTCTGCAGGAAAGTTCAAGGGCATGGCCCTGGCCTCTGGCGAGGGCTTTCATGCTGCATCACAGCATGGCAGAGAAGGTCAAGGGGGAAGTGGACACGTGTGAAAAGACAAAGCCCAAGGGGCTTCCTGGCTCTATAAGGACCCACTCTGGCAGGAATTAATCCACTCTTGCAGGAACTAATCCAGTCTTGCCAGAGTGAGCACTCACTCACTGCCACAAGAACAGCACCAGGTCATTCTTAAGGGATCTGCCCTCATGACCCAAACACCTCCTGCTAGACCCCACCTCCCAGCACCACCACACTGGGGATCAGATTTCAACAGGAGCCTGGGTGGGGACGTACAAACTGTATCCAAACCATAGCAGGGTCCCCTCTTATGAGCTATTACAGTGTATTATCATGTCATGTAATACGGATGTACTGTCTCAGCTGCCTGGGCTGCTTCAGGGCAAGGAAGCTGTTGTAGCCAACTTTGTACCCCCTGTGTCCAGCAGTGGGAAACCTGCAGCCTTAAGGTCACATGTGGCCTGCTAGGTTCTTAAGTGCAGCCTTTTAACTGAATCCAAATTTTACAGAACAAATTCTGTTATTTTTATTAATACGTTTTTGTTCATCTTTTATACTTTTATTTTATTTTTAAAGTAACATATTTAAAATACCAAAGAATAAAATAAGTTTCAACAAAATAATCCTCCCAGATTGACTGGCACACTTAGAACATTAGTCAGCCATAATGGCTACACTGATGTCTGCTATGCTGATGACTTAGTTCTAACTTCCCCCACTTGACGGGCACCACTACCACATGAGGCTGGTTGGTGAGAGTTTATGGGGGTCGAGTACACCAGCCTGTTGTCAGCTTTTGACAACGGTGCGCTGTGTTTCTGTCTGAAGTGGAATTTGTGAATAGTTGCACAGCTCGATTGTACTTTTTAATTCTGTCTGCTTAACAGCCCATCATATCAAAAAAAAAAACAGAAAGAACGCTAAGAAAACAGATTTTTTTAATTAGGATTGGAAATCGCAGTATTATCTTGTTTCTGCTAAAGATAAGATGATTTGCTTGCTTCGTGATACTGCACTATCAACATTAAAGAAATTCAATATTCACCAGCATGATAACACTCATAAGGACCACAAATATTTTAAATTAGAGGGAGGGGCACGAAAGGTTGTACTGCAGAAATTAAAAGATGAAAAGCAAAAGCAAAGACAATTCTTTCACATAGCAATAAGACCTAGAAATAATGCCTCTGAAGCAACTTATAAAGTAGCTTATATACTCAGGGGAAAAAGGGAAGACATTCAGTGATGTAGAAATTGTGAAAGAATGCATTGTGGAAGTTGTAGAATGCTTGG
>VBSM01001979.1:25179717-25189832 GCA_008086735.1 Cheirogaleus medius | reverse complement strand
GTATAAGAGAGGAAGAGCCATACGTGCCAGGTGCTATACGTGTGTGATTTGTTTAATGTTCACAGCAACCCTGCAAAGGAGGTGTCATTATCCCCATTATACAGATGAGGGAACTGAGGCTCATGGAGGTGATGTGATATGCCCACCGCCAGTCATGTCAGTAGCACTGCCAGCCTTCCCTCCAAGGGTTCTCGGGCCCTGACGCCCTCTTTACTGGTGTTCTCTCAGTGTACACCGAGGCAGGGACGAGCTTTCCTGGTGCCTCCCTCCAGACCACAAACGGATCCCCAATGTTAGAGTCCGAGGAATTTTGTAATTGAAAATGTCTTCTTACTGACTTCCATTATGTAATTTGAAATATATTCCCAAGGGTGATAATTTTGGCCTCAAAACATAATTAAAAGCATGCAGGAGTGCAATGTATATTTTTAGATGGCACAACTAGAGGAAAGCTAATGATTTTATGATACAACAAAAGCACAACTAAAAGATCACACCAGAAACTGCATCCCACCTGCCCCCGAAGTCAGACTCAGTTAGAGAGAGGTGGGTCTTGATTCACACCTAGTCCTTTAAAATCAAAGCATAGGTATAAACCACCGGTTTTAAACCCCATACTTTTAGGTGCTCTTTATTAATAGCTTTAGCCTATGGATGCCTGTTTAGGGACTAAACTAATAATGTATTTTTTCAGGGTCCTTTATGAGCTCTTTAAGGAGAAAGCGGGTCTTTTTGCCCCAGAGAAGCAAAGAGATCATTTCCATAATTTATTATTTAAGTACATAGTGGATTTCCTTTAAGAGGAACACAGGGTGGCCCACTTAAAACAGATCCTGATTAATAATGCAGTGGGACTTCAAGGATTTGGGTTTTAAGTGGGCTGTCGTGACCCAGCAGAAAGAGACAGATAAAGGCCCGGCGGTCCAGCCCATTCCCAGGAAGGGAGCTGCCAGGGGTGGGATCGGCTGCGCGTTACACCAGGGCCGTGCCCCACAGGGAGAAAACCTATGTGTGCGAGGCAAACTGCTGCACACCCCTGATTCGCTCATTCATTCATTCATTCATTCAATCATTTGTCCAAGTATTCATGTATCCATCCATCCATTCATTCGTTGAACACACACCTGAATAGTTGGGATCCAACAGTGAACAAGAAACTGTCGGTGCCCTCAAAAGAGCTAGTCTGATGGAGGAGGCTGGCGAGAAATCTGACAAGCGGGTGCAGGGAGCGCGGGGTGCTATGAGAGAGGTAGAGACAAAGCGTGGTGGGGGCTCTGGAGAGAGACGGGCTGCTCCCTGGGCAGGTCAGACAAGGTTCCACAAGGAGGGGGTTGAGCCTAAGAATATCTGCAGGTGGAGAGAGCATGTGTGCGAGAGAACAGGAGCATTCTAGACAGGAGAACTCTACTAAAACACATTGACAAAAGACAGAGGGGAAGGCCGGAGTGGCTGGTTGTGGGAAAACAGGGCTGTAAGAGAAGATGTAAAAGGGATTCCAACGAAGGTTCAAGGAGCTGAGAAGAGCTTAAGCAGCTGTCTTTCCAGAGAATACATAGAGGGTGGAGAGAGAACAGAGTTTATAGATTGACAGGATCCAAGCGCACACATCAGAGTGGCAGGAGAGAATCTGGAAGATCTCAGGCTCCTCCCTCACAGGTTAAAAACTCTGAGCCCCTGACATTAGCTCTCAGCTTCAAAAATCAGCTCCCTATACGGTCATGTGGCAACAAGGGCTCCATGGGAGAGTTTGCCCTAGATCTGGGGTGCAGCTGGGTCCCAGTGTCCAAGGCACAGGTCCCAGACCCGCCCAGACCAGCATCCCTAGAATAAAGGGGGCTTTTGCTCAAATTGCCCTTTCCACTTGGAAAGCCCATCCCCAAGTTACTGCTGTCAAATCCTACACATCCTTCAGGGTTCTGCTGCGATGCACCTAGCCAGAATGCTCTCCTGTATGCCATCTCCCTTCCTGCATAGCTATGGGACCACATACCTGTGGTTCCGCCCAGAAATCCACCAGTGCACATGCTAGAACCCTCAATTGGCCCATGGCTTCCACTGGGGGTTCTGATGTTGATACTGAGCTCTATGTATCCTCCATGTCTACAGACACATGAGACGGTCAAGTCGTGTTCAGGAAAATGATTTGGATGACCCCCTGAGCATCTCAGTGGACATGGAGGACCCAGGGGCTTGAGGGAAGCAGAAAGGGGAGACAACCGAGGTTCTGGGCCCCTGTCAGACCCCCCTCAGCTCCCCATACCCCCCAGGGAGGCTCTCCGGAATTGTGTTTTCCCTCTCTGTTTTGGGTTGAGCCTGTATTTAGGCCCTGGAGAGGCTGGCATTATTTTCCTCAAGGTTTCAAGGGGGTTGAAGAGCGTTTCATATTTCTCTGTTTGGCAAATAGTCAGTCCCCTGCCTCCCCTCCCAGGAATAAGGAATCCCAGAAATTAAAGCCGGAGGGACTCAGGTTTCTTTCCGAGGAGGGGCCGCCGCAGCAGATACCAGTCGAGCCCAGGAAATCCAGCCAGGAGGTGGGGGCCTGGGTCTTGGGATTTCTGGGAGGCAAAGGAGGGTACAGCCCAGAATAAAATGCCCAGCACTGCAGAGGGCAGGCTCGGGTTCCCTGCCAGAGCAGAAACCCTTTCTCTCAGAGCTGAGCCAGCGGCAGCCATTCCGCTCTCTGCTGTGGGCACGTTTCTCTTCAGGGAAAGGGGAAATAGAGCTTTCCACACCGGAGAAGGGGGTGGAAGGAGCAAATCCCAGCTGAGGGAAGCAGGCCCGGCCCAGATGCCAGCAGACAGGGAGCCGGAGCAGGAGGAGGATGGGACGAGCCAGGCCGCCGAGGGAGGCTTGGAGGTGGCAGGCGGGCGCCTGCGCGCAGAGCTGACACCTGGATCTCCGCGCGCTTCCCCTGGAGAACACTTTAATGAGGCTCACAGCTGTAATATCACAGAACGAGCATTAACAATGCTAATTACCTGAAGTTTAGCCCGAACATTCCTAACCCACCCGCCTTGGGGATGCACTGTTGTTCTGGCCCTGCTAAAGCGCTGATGGTTCAAAACACGGCTGGGGCTTATGGCGCAGATGTGACAGCAGAGTGCCACGGTGGGCCAGTGAGCGCTGCAGGCTGCAGGGACACCCAGGACAAAGGGAAGCCTCCTGGTCATGACATAAGTGTCCCTCAGCTCTTCTTAAGAGAAAGCCGAGGGAGAAGGCCTGGCTGGAGGCCAGGCCCCCTTGGAGAACCTGGGAACAGGCTATGTCCATTTGTACCTGGCAGAGGGTCATGGGCCCAGGGTGGCCTCCCATCATCACACCACCCTCCGTAACCCACGGACACCCTGTGCCCCTCCCACCGTTTAGCCCCAAAGATGGTGTCAAACCGTTGTGTTTTTTAAAGCAGCAGAACTGCCAATATTAGGCCCATATCAAATCAGGGCTGTGCCAGTCAATGGTTTGGGTTGAAGGCTGAGGCTCAGGAAACTTCTTTCCACCCCTGTCCCCTGAGGCCTCCGGGCATCCTCAAAATCTTTTCCAAAATCCTAAGCCACCACAGAATCTGCTTAGGAAAACCATTGTTCTAGAACAACCCAAACCTCTGGCTTTGTCGTGTCTGGTGTTAAACCACACCATGCTGAGGGGCTGCGTGGAGCCAGGCTTTGTGGGATGCCCCATAGGGCTTCCAACTCAGGCCACTTTGGGGGCTAAAGGGCAGGTATGTCCACCTTCATCTGGCTGGTTCCTTTTCCAAACCCACCTGGGTCCAGGGCTGGCTCTATGGAAACTTGTGCCTATATCTGTAAAGTCAAAAGTCACCTGGATAGAAAATACAAGACAGAGAACTTCTGACTTCTCTCCCAGTGTCCCTTCTGCCAACCCAGGGTGGGGTGGCCGTGTCACATCCCTGTCACAGTCCCACACCTCGGACTCCATCCACTACCGGGTGCTGGGCGGCACCATCATCTTATCCCATTGGTCTCCTCCTCTTAGTCCCCCTGCCCCAACACACACCATCCCATGCCTTCTTCTCTCCCTAAGGAAAAAGCAGAGGAGATCCGTTCAGCTCCACATTTGAGGGATCATAATTTGGATGCCTCCAGTTTTCCCCTCCCTCCCCCATCCCTCAGACTCCCCAGAGCAATGTCAGGTTCTGGTCTGTGTTAGTTAATGTCCCCAGTGGACCCAGTGGACCATGGTGTGTCTATTGCCTCCTCCAAAGCCCTCTCAGTAATCGGTGGGATAAGACTGTCTTAGTCCATTCAGGCTGCTATAAGAAAATACCATAGATTGGGTGGCTTATAAACAATAGAAATTTGTTTCTCACAGTTCTGGAAGCTGGGAGGTCCAAGCTCAAGGTGCTGGCAGATTCAGTGTCTGGTGAGGACCCACTTACTTCCTCAGAGATGGCCATCTTCTCACCTTAACCTCAGGTGGTGAAGGGAGAAGGGGTCTCTCTCAGCTTCCTTTATAAAGGCACCAATGTCATTCATGAGGGCTCTGCCCCTGTGACCTAATCACCTTCCAAAGTCCCTGCCTCCTAATACCATCACCTTGGGACTGGGGATTTCAACACGTAGATTTTGGGAGATGTGACATTCAGACCATAGCACACTGGGATGCAAAGCTGGGCTCCCTGGGGTGAAAGCGGACACTCACACAGCCATCTGTGCAGATGAAAGGTCTGACTGTGGGTGTTTGTGTGATCTTCTCCTGCCTGGACTTCATGGTGAGCCCAAGTCACCAGCTGCGGGAACAAGCAGTTCGGCATTGCAAACCCAGCTGTCACCTGAAACCACTCTGGGCGAAGGCCTGGCCTTTCTTCCAGCCCCTGGATGTGGACATCACTCCCTCTGCAGAGATGGCTCAACAACCTGCTCAATGGCCCATGTCCGCAGCAACAATCAATGGCTACCTCTGCTGAAATAACAGCCCCATATTGCACTTAGAAAGCAAAGGCTGAAGGCACGCGAATGACTCATAGAAGAATAGTGGAACACTCTCGCTGCCACGTCCACCTGCGTCTTACTGAAACATACAGCAGATTCCAACTAACAGCACCTTGACTGGATGAGACCAGGGAGCATGTGTTCTCCCAGCTCCCCATCCCCAACCCACCCATCGCAGGTTGTCATTACCTGTTGGTGCCTGCCTCCTCGGCAAGACTGTAAGCCCCTGAGGGGCGGGGCCTTATCTTCTCTGCTGTAGTACCCCTAGTGCCCAGCACGGAGTAGAAACTTAATTTATTTGTTTATCTTAAATTTATTTTTGGAAGACTGACTCTTAACTTGCAGCCTCAGGAAACCAATTCCTGCGTGGACCAGGAGTCCTTACCCGGAGGCTGCTCCTTTAAGGCCGTTGCTAAGCAGACTCCTGAGACTCTCAGGGCAGATGTGTCTTCAGCGATGCCTCTTGCTCTGTGCCCAGGGCAGCCAACTCACCGCCTTCATGGAAGGTGGCCAAGAGGGAGCGAGCAATGACTCAGCCAGCTTCCAGATGGGTCCTGCGCCTGAGGTCTCTCTGTCCCCACCAGCCTCCCCACCTCTGCTGGGAGCCATCTCTGAGTCATCGGCGTCCCCTCCCCCAGAAATTCCAGTAGGCTCCCTTCAGGGTGCCCCGGGATCTTCTCAGAGGGGTCTCCTGAGAACGAGCTGCTCCGCTCCTGCAGATGGAGCTCTCGGTGGAGGCAGGAGATTGTGCTGCCTGCTGTGCCCACGAGAGCCGCCATGACTGTGGCTTCCCTGGCACTTGTGTATGATGGGGTCAGAATTCTGTCAACAGGGAGCAACTGAGACCCGGAATTTGTTGCTCCTGGAGTCTCCTTGCAAACATGTAACCACTAGCGTTCCTCTGGAGCCTGAAGCACATGCACGTGTTCTCTCTCTCTCTCTCTCTCTCTCTCACACACACACACACACACACGCTCTTCCAACACAGCCCCACTGCACGCCCTGACAGGAAAGGACTCTACCACGTCTATACATTTGCAGCTGATAATTTAAAGATTGGAGGTGGGGAGAGTAACCAACAGTTCCAAAGATTTTTAAAGCCTTTTATTTGTGTACACATTCTCTAAATTGCAGACAAAAGATTTGCTACATGGGTAGTCAACACTGCTAACCAATCACAGAACAAGATACTAACCACAGCAAGGAAGGGATGGGGGCTAGTGGCTCAGTCTTTGTGGAGGTGCAAGGGGTCCACAGAGGGGCTGGGATATCGGGGGTCCCAAAGATGAAGGCTGTTTGATCCCCACGCTGCTCTGCATTGCATTAGCTGCAGGTCTTAGCCTCTCCAAGCCCTGCTTCCAGAATGCGGTTAGGACGAGGGGAGAGGCAGGAGAGGCAGGAGAAGAGGGGAGGTGGCTCTGGTTCACAGGCCACCAGGCTTCTGAGTGAAGAGCATCTGTCTCTGCCTCTGGGCAAGTCCTAGGTCAGGGAGTCCAAATCCAGATGTGGACTATTTCCAACCTGCAGGTCCTCCTGGAGACATTCACAGTATGCCAGCTCTCTGGGAAGTCACAGAACCAGCATGTCCCCTTAGGACGGTGAGAGACTCCGCACAGCCTCATCTCCAACAACAAAACACTGAGAGATCTTGGTATATCCCTCAGACAGGGCAAACACACCTTCGTGTTAGGAGCCACACAAGAGCGGGAATTTGACACACTGGGGAAAGGAGCACCCCCAAAGGACAGAGGACCAGAGTGGCACACACACCTACAGACAGAGACCACAACCACAGCGCAGCTGACAGGGAGGAGAGGGACTGGGGCGGTAGACGGGGCTTTCGTTTGTCTGTTACTGTGGCTGCTCTTTGGAGAGGCCAGAGAGAGCCACACGGAGACCTCACCTTCAGACCTTCACACACAACTTCCCAAATCCGTAGCCCTTTCCTCTGACCTCACGAAAGCTGTGTCAGCCTCAGTCCTGGTCTGAAGAACCCTGAGCAGTTCAAGGCAAAAACTCCAGGGTGTCCGGTCAGCAAGAGGCAAAGGGCGTCGGGTCCAAGGTCCACAGGGGAAGGGATTCAGGAGCACAGAGGGAGGAGGCGTTTCTATCACGGGGACCAGCACTCTCCGTCATTCTTTCATGACTAAGAATTTCAGAAGGAGTTGGGGAGGGGGGTGTAAGAGACAGGAGAGCATTTTGGAATGATGGGGCTAAAATGTTGAAACAGCTTCCCTCTCTTGTGCCCAGAGGCCCTCTCTTGTGCCTGGAAGAAGTGACCCCAAGTTTGCTTCTTATCTACATGTTCCAGAAGTGACAGTGGATACAGCAAGGGGGACATTTCCAGGGTCCCCTTTCCAAATGCAGCCCAAAGCAATCCAGGGGCAGCACCTTCCTAAGGCTGCAAGACATCCCGGTCCCGTATGCCAGCTGGGACAGGGCAGTGAGGACTGAAACAGCCCCTTCTGCAACTCCGCCCGCCCTGACCAGCCTGGAGGGCCCCCCCGGCGTCATGGAGCCTGTGCAGGCCGGAGCTCCCGCTCAGGGCAGTGGGGCAGCCGTCTCCTCCTGAGGGGCTGCTTCACCCTTCCACTCCAGGGGCCTCCTGCCAAAGCCCACTCAGGGTTCATAAGCCTTGGCAGCCCTCACCAAAGCCACCAGACCAGCCCATCCCCGAGGAGAGACACAGTAGGGCTTCAGCAACTGGAAGAAGGAAACCAATTTGTTTTGGCTTTTTAGCAGAAATGCTTCATTTCTTGGCTGTCAAAGGGAGAAAGTTACAGAACCTGGGCTTTAAAATCACCCTCAGCCTGAAGCCACTTGGAAAGGGGAGCAGACCCAGCTGAGGACAGGCTCTGGCTCTTTCAGGAATCAACCCTGTGACATGGACAGGCCATCCCTCCTCTGGGTCAACATCACGCGGGGAAGGTCAGAGCAGACCGTATTCTCAGCCTGAGTGTGCACTGCAGTGTGGTGGGAGGGGAGGTCGCCTCCGAGCTCGGCCCCTGGGCTCCTGGGCTCATGGAGCTGAGGCTGTGGGTTCAGGGACCCCCACCAGCTCCCTGGGGGCAGTGCTGCTGGTCAGCCTGGGCAGGACCCAAGTCGGAGGCCCTTCCCTGTCCCTTCCCACCAGCACTAAAGACAAGGTGAGGCCGGGCCACTCAGAGGAGGCTTGGTTCTCAATAACCTTGCCCACAGGCTTTCCAACTGACAGGTGGATCAGATCCCATCACACTCCAGGCTCCTGAGCCCTTTAAAATCAGACTCACAGTCAGAACTTGTGTCCCTGACTATCCCCACAGACAGCATCAGAAGTCCCCTTGCGGAGACCCATGTGCTACCCAGGGACCTGCAGGCGCCTACCCAGGGCCTCCCCCACAGAAGAGCTACAGGCTGCTTCAGGCCAGCTCTGAGCTGCCATCACATGTGGACAGATACAGTCCTTCCCCCAAACCCAAGCGTGATGCTTGAAAGCAAGCTTGGTGTGGCTTCTTCGGGGAATAGCCCAAAGCTGCTGCTTCACGTCTCTGGCTGCGATGTGTTCAGAGAAAAGCAGAGAAGCAGCAAAGGGTTTATGCCTGATGTCAGTACAGACGACTGGGAGTGTAGGGAAGCATGAAGCTAGGATCTGATGGGCACCTGGCCATAGGTGGGCATGGGAGGTTTGCTGAAAATGCCTCTGACATTGGCCTTCATCCCGACACACACCAGCCACGCCAGACACGGGCACGGGGCAGCCACCCCACTGGGCCTCCGTGGAGTCCGCCCAGTCTGGGCACGAGGCTCCCACCACCATCCTCCCACCCGCGACTTTCCCTGCTGGGGACTGGACAGGACCACCGTGTGGGCCACTTTCTGCCTCCGACCAGACCTGGCAGTGGCACCCCTGCCCCCCACCCCAGAAACAGGAAAGCAGCATTAGCAGGCACAGCCCGAGATGCTCTCCGGCTGCCCAAGCTCCAGCCCAGGCGCCTGCCTCACCGCGCTGTCACGGGAAAACAGATCAAAGCAACAGGGCTGAGATCATCTGTTTTCCTCCCCTCAACCTCCAGAGGGCAGAAACAGCTGGAAGTTATTGCCTGCTCAACTTCTATGGATGAACATGTCTCCTGAACAGAGAGACCTACGTACACATGCACCCTCCCTGGCGGCCCAGCACTGGACATACGATCAGGATTCCTTAGGACAGTTTAAGGTTATGGCTGAAAAGCAACTTGAAGGCTGGGCCAGGATGTGGCTTATTTTCCAGCCCCTACAGGACCCAGCACATTGTCTCGCACACACAGCCAGTGCCCTGCCAAGCGTGTTCTCGGCCACTACCAGCAGGCCCGCAATCACATGGCAGGCAGGCGATGTGTTCGTTTGCTTTTGGAAGAAAAACACCCAGAGTGGTCAAATGTGGCAGATGAGTGGTGGACAACTAGGATGGACACTCTTCCCTTTCCCGGCCAGAGGAGCACAAATGCTTCCTGAGCATTGATCATCTATTGCAAAAGTGTGATGGATCTGCCTTCCCAAACGCCACTTGACCCAGAGGTACTGGTAAGCCAGGACTCCGGCCTGCCTACACCCCTCTCTCCAGCCCCCCGCTCCCTACCTCCGCTGCTCTGAGATAATTGCCCCATATTTTCATGCTCTTGTTCACATATCTAGCATTTCCTCCTTTTTTTCCTAGTACCTAATATGGGTCTCTTCAACTACATGTTGAAAAAAGTGCAGGGGGTATATTTTCTTTTTCCTTTTTGCCACTGGTTCTCCCCTCCCCTCTCTAGCATCCAGCATGGCAGAGGGAGGGAGGGAGGGAGCGCAGGGAAGGCAGAAGGCAGGATGGGAAGAGGAGGAAGGTCTTGGTGGGGAACAGACATGAAAGGGCAAACCACGCAATAAAAACCACAACCCCAATTCCAGCCATAGAATCGCTGCCTCCCTTCGATAGCAGAATTGAGATTTTTTTTTTCGAGTCCCCAACTATTGCCAACTATCTCCCTCAAAGAAGGAGAGATGAGTGAAGGGGAGAGATGGAGAGTCCGTGGAGCCAGGGGCTCTCCAAGAACATATGTCCCTTTGCAAGTCCCCCGTGGCTGCAGGGGCCTGCGAGCGGGAAGAGGGGCTGGAGGAGGCCACAGGAGAGACGCGTCCTGCCTGGCGGCTGCAGCTCTGCCTCTC
>VBSM01001979.1:25154195-25179617 GCA_008086735.1 Cheirogaleus medius | reverse complement strand
AGTGCTCAGAAACGGCGAAGGAGCCCCGATGCACAGACAGCTACAGAGCCCAGGCCCCAGGGCAGTTGGGGTTCAGGCAGGAGACTTGCAGGCCTGGGGCAAATTAAAATATCTGCTTCTTCCCACCATCCCCCGACTCCCCACCTGGCATCCAGATGAAATTGGGCTCATCTGAAAACCAAAAGCATCCTTTGGGGGTAGGAGCAAGATTCCAAAAAGGGCAAAACACAAGTGTGGGGGGAAACATCCACTTTACCGGGTGGGGGCAGGACCCGCCAGGCCTCCTGCTTTCCACTTCCCAGCTGGAGGGTGGTGGTCAGGCCGGCCCCGCCTCCGCTCCCTAAGGCTGCGGACATGACCTTTGCTGCCATCCCTCTCCCCCTCGCACCCCCCCAGCGCTGCTGGGTGAGGGGCACTGCCCCTGCTCTGCCCTCAGAAGCCCCCCCACCAACCAACAGGGGGCCTCAAGGAAGGGAGATCTGGCTCGGTGTCCAGAACTGGGCAAAGGCTCGACCTTTTTATTTTTTAAACAATACTATTGTCCAGGATCACGGGCCTCAGGAAAAATGGGTTCTAACGACTCTTCACTTAGCTCCAGGATCCCCCCTAAGGAAGTCAGGCTTCCCCTTCTTGTTCTGCCGCAGACCCTCCCCCCTTCCCCTCCCTTCTCTTCATGATGCTTGCCCCCCTCCCTGCCCAGGACCCCCCCAGAAATGGGAGCTGCTGAAGGTGACACAACAGCACCACCCCTAAAAGGAGCCAGGCCTGGGACTCATGACATCTTTCGTGGGGGTGTGAGGGCGGCTCTGGCACGGGCCACCGACTTCTCCCTTGGGCACAGCCGTGGCACTGGGACTCCCCGAGGAGGCCCAGGGTGCGCAGCAGAACAATGAGAGAGGAAGGGGGCTGCTCCCGTCCCAGCCTCTCCCCGGCCACCTGCGGAGCCGTGCCCCCACCCTCTCGCACACAGGCACCAAGGAGAAGACTACAAACCCCTCTTCTCGGAGTCCTGAAGCCTGAGGTTGCCAGTCATCTTTCTTGAACGACACAAAGGAAAAGTAGTAACAATCATCTCATTTTTCTTCCTTAAAATATCTAAACTTTGTGAGGGGAGGGCTGAAAGGAATCGTGCTGTATTCAAAGCACAGAGACAAAAATGCGCCATGAGTGCAACTCTCCAGGGTATCATGAAACCATCACTGTGAAACCCAAACCCTCCCCAACCTCACAACCTGTTATCTTCCCCAGCTCTGAAGGAATCTGGCCTCCCTCCTGCCCTCCCACAGGCTCTGCGCTGGTTCCAGTCAGACGTCTGAGCCTGAACCACAGGGAAGTAGCCGCTGCCGCCCTGCCCAGGCTCCTCCCTCGCCGGGGGCCAGCACAGGAGCAGGGGCCCTGGGACCTGCTGGCTCCGGCCCCAGGTGGGATGCGATGAGTCAGTGTGGCTGCAGCAGGAGAGCCCGAGTGTGAACCTCCCGGCAGCAGCCCTGTCTGCATTTCCTCAGAGTGTTGCCCACACTGGATTTGCTACCGGCCCCCAAAACGCAGCACTTCAGAAATGCCTACAGGTAACAGGATTGCAACTCCGAGCGAGCGTGGGTCCTGCAGCCTCACCTCTCCGGTCTGCTGGAGCCACTGTCTAGAGGGGAAGCAGAGCAAAGAGATCCTGGCCGTCGCAGGGATTTGAGCTGGGAGACAACAGCATCCGGCTCTGCACAAAATGACAATAGCTACCGTGCACTGGGGCCTTCGTCATGCCAGGCCTGTGCCAGGATGGTCACCAGCATTACCTCCAATCCCTGGGACGACCTTGCTGGCCAGGCTGCATCCTCCACCTTACAGATGTGGGAAACGAGGCTTCTGGAGGTGAAGTTATTTACCCAGAGCTGGGCTTGAAGCCAAGGCCATAAAGTGAGTGTCACACCTGCCCTGCAGTGGACACTGGCCCTCTCCGGAAGTCAGCGCTCCATTCTAAGCTGCGGCAGACCTGCTGAAGTCCCCTAACCCATGGTAAATCCCTCACCTGCCACCACAGCCCACACAACTCACCATTTCCTTGGTCACAGCTTTGGCCTGGTGGCCCTGACCACAGGCAGCCTGGCCCGTGCAGTAGAAACCCGCTGTGCTCACAAGAGAGATGCCAAGGAGACACCTAACTTGGCTCACCTGCACAAGGTGGGCAGGGAAAGCATCTGCAATTCCCCCAGACAAGCACGGTTCTGCAGTGGTGGTTTTTGTGACATATGCTTTTTAAGACTCCCAATGTCACTGTGGAATCGCCAGGGCAAGTGTTACAGTCTCCATTTCACAGGTGGGCAAACCAAACTGAGGCCCAGAGATGTTAAGTAACTAGCACAGTGCCACACAGCTACTCCGTGGCAGAGGGGAATCTAAAACCCGGGCCCTTCACATGCACCCTATGATTCTGGCTCATTCTCTGGGGCTCCAAGAAAGAGACCAATTTGCCAACAGCTTCCTTTCTTCAACACAGAGGTGATAAATGTGACTCTGGAGACTTTTATCTGTTTATACACCCTGACAGCACCATCTCACAGCTGGTTTTGCTACCCTTGCTTTCCCGATGGGGAAACTGAGGGCTTCATCCAAGGATGAAGGGCTTGGGCCCCTTCTGCAGGGAGTCACGAAACCGAGAAGGGAACTGTGGGGCCTTCCTAATGTCACTTCAGATCTCCGGCCACCCCACCACTGTGGGCAAGTTCCAGTGCCCTGTGTTGGTTTGGGAGACCCAGGCCGGCTCAGCTCCTGTGGGCAGAGCAGATGCCGTGGCTGGAGACGGCACCGGCTGCCCTCCCGCCCGCACTTCTGCAGGGAACGGATTTGCACAGACTCCAAAGAGGACCTGTCGAGTAGTAGAGTCACAATTTGGGGTTTCGGATTTGCTTTTTTAACTTTTAAGTCTTTGTGGCATTTAGGAATATTTGGGGAAATTTTTTTTTCTAAAATTAAATTAAAGTGAATCATAAAACCAATAATCAGCCTTTAAAGACACCCTGCTTTGGGTTTTGTGGGAAGAGAGAGGTTTTGTGGGGAGAGAGAGAACCAGAGTAGTCAGGAGAGGAAATGTGCCCCTCTGATGTAATGTCACCCTCCCGGGCCCTCCCTGGGCTTTCAGAATCTAGATAGGCTCATCCACCCAGACAGGGGCCCTTTAAATGAGATCATTATGCATGTGTGTTACTCTCAGGCCCCTGCAGGAGAGTGACCCCCATCTCGGTCCACAGGTCACTGTGCAAAGGAGTGGGGGAGACCCACACCGCTCGGCTCCACGCCAGGCTGCCCTGGGGCCACCGGCCAAGAGCAATTAGCCAGGAGACGAAGGCTGCTGCCGAGTGGCTGAGCGAATGCTGCAGCTGGGCAGAAGTGGCCCAACTAGCCCGAGTCTCCCGGGCTTCTTCAGGAGCTGAAGAACTAAAAATAACCGGGGTCTTTGTTGCAAGCAGCCGGACCACAGAGACAGAGCCGGTTTCAGCGAAGCCAAGCATGCGCAAGGGTCCCGCTCACCGAGACCTGCCCTTTGGGCAAATGATTTTTCCAGAAATGTGTCAGTGATTGTGCTGTTGCTGCGATTCAAAGACAGCCAATCCGCTCCAGCCCGCAGGGCTATCTTCCAACGCACAGAGTTCTCGGAAGCTGAGCCTCCCCACCTCTTTCTTCTAGAAACATTTTTTTGAAAACAAGAGTCTGGCACACATCGGGGACGTGAGGAGACACAAGCGGCCCTCAAGCCGAGGGTTCCGAATCATCGCCACCCTGATCATACGCAACCTCATCACCCTAATTATTTCTGTGGGTAACTGTCATGTCTCTCCCGTCCGAATATTTCCAGTCGGGTCTCAGGAGACAATGGCAAACATACAGGGGAAGGAAGAAATTACTTGGGAAAAGGAATTTGTAGATTTGCATCAATACTGAAGCGTTTCTCAAAGCCGCGGTCCCTTGTACCCCACATTGGGAATCTTGACTAGGCAGCCTGCGCTCACCTTCCTGGTTCCTGGGTCTCCCCATTCCGGGGAAGCTGACCCAGGCCTCTAGACACAGGCGGGTGGGAGGCAGAGTCTGAGCATCTTCCTCTGTCCATAGGCTGTGGCTTGTCTCACCTCAAGGATGCCCCAGCGCTGAAGGTCAAGGAACCAGCCTGGTCCCTTGCAAAGTCTCTCTCGATGGATAACAAATACTGTCTGGCCATGGCGGGGCCACAGCATTATTTTCACAATGTTCCCTCCCAACTCTCAGTGCCTCTACTTCCCTCCCCACCCCCTTAAGTCACCTAGCACAGTGGATCAAGACCATCCTGGCTGGGGGAGGCCACTGCTGGGGCTCTAGAAATCAACTCTTCCTCTCCGCAGCGACCAGGGAACGGGAAGGGGGTTCAAGGCTCCAAGTGTAAAGTTTCTGGTGAGGCTCGTACTAAACCACAACTTCTCAGCAGCAGCCCTCTGCTCCTCTGGTGAGAGTTCAGGATGCAGAGCCTAAGCCGGCGGAAGGGGTGGAGGCTGTGTGAAGATTTCTTAGAACACGATGGATAAAAAACACCAAACTACACACGAATGGTGGATGAGTGGTCACAAAATGGCTTCCCTTAAAATGGGAACCGGTGAGAGGGCCGTAGCGCCAGGGTGAAGGTGAGAGGGGTCCACGGGGCCGGGGTGGGGTGTTCTGCAACAGTGCAAGGTCCTTCTGGTAGAAACAAGGAGCTGCTGGCGGAAGTACAGTACGTGGGGGCAGGTAAGCAGGTCCCTCGCCCTCTTGGTGTCCCGTGTCCGTGCCCGGCCGGGACTGTTTCTTTTCCTTGTAGCTGGTCTGTCTGGCCACGTGGGAGGAGGGCGTGATCTGGTTTGAACCGGGCTCCGCTTCCTCCTCTCCAGCAGCAAGTCACATCCTGTGACCTGGGGCCCTAGGCCTGGCAGCCGAAGGCTGAGGCTTTCTCTTTGAGCAGTTCCCAGCACAAGTGGCAGCTCCAGCTTCCTACAAGAAACGAGACGGCATGAGTAGCAGCCCCTCTCCCAACCCCAGCGGCCCTAACTCCTTGGAAACCCTGTTTTCTTCTGATGTTCACAACTGAGAGACCAAGTCCCAGTCCTGAAAACGAGCTGGAGTCTGTTGCTCCACAGGAAGCGCGTGCTCAGAGATGATGCTGTGACCGGCTGTGGAGACCCTCACCTCTCCATCTCCGTCCGGCCCCCTTGCCCCGCGCCAGCTTCCCTGGAAGCACGCACCTCCCCCGCCATCCCAGCTACATGTCTGGGAAACATCTCCTCGGCCCTCAAGTTGAAATTCCAGCTGGTTGAGCTGTGCTTCAGTTTCCTCATCTGTGAAATGGTAGTAGTCATACCTACCTCGTAGGGCTGTGATGATTAAATGGGACAAGACATGTAAAGCCCTTAGCACGAGGCCTGCGCCACAGTGAGGGCTCAGTAAGTGGCAGTGGTAGTAGCTGCTGCCGTTGTTAGGGCTGACCTCATCGTCATTACCTTCTGGGGGCTCAGCCACTGGGGGGTTTAAACAGTACATGTGATAGCCGCGGTCACAGTCGTCGCAGAAGAGCAGCTGGTCCTGGGGGACACAGAGCAAGTACAAAGGAGAGAGAGATTCGATTATATGAGGCCAATGTCCGGCTCCCACTTACCCCTCAGCCTTATTTCCACAGATCAGCCTCACTGGCCCCCCTTTCCAGGCCCCATCTGGAGTCCTCGCTGTCCCTTGAGCATGTCTTGAGCTTTGCCCACACCTGGAGTTTACCCCTCTGCCTCCTGACCTCTACAAATCCTACAACTCCCCACACTGTAGGGCTCTGCTCAACTCACACCTCCTCCAAGAAGCCTTCCTTGACTACCACCTTACGTCTAAGCTTAAAGGGACCCCTTATTCTCCTGAACTCCCATAACCAATAACTCCGCTTCCAAAAGGAAGAAAACTAATTTTGTGCATTTCTCTATTCCTTATCATTTTTACCTAGTATGAAGAAAGTACAATATTTGAACATTTTAATTGAATTCCTCTGGACTCCACTCTTCCCATCTGTGAAACAGACAACAGCTGTACTGAGTGGTAACGTCCATCACACCTCAGAGCCCCTGCAGGGTTTCACTGTGAGAAGGTAGAGGGATGACAGCAATGCCATCCTCAGCTTCCAGAAGCCTCCTCACCATGTGGAGGCTGGAGCCCAGGTGGGAGCAGGATGCCCCAGGCCACAGTTAACTTCAAAGGGCGCACCCATACCTTGGCTCCTGTAGTTCCTTCTGCCTGGAGGCGCTTCCGGCCCTGAACCTTCTTTCATGTCATGTCCCTGCCTTCCCTTCTGGTCCTCAAGCACGTCTTTTCCAGGAAGACTTTGCTAACCTACCTCGACTGGAAGTCATTTCTCCCCTTACAACCCATGGCACTTTCTCTTTCTTCTTCTCACATTTAATTGCATTTTATCTTATGTTACGATGCCTGCCACATGGTAGACACCTACGTGTTTGTTTTCTCAGATAGTTATTTGGAACATGCCTCTTTTGTCCACCTCTTACCCCCTTTACGGACTATAAGGCCCTTGGAGGCAGAAGTGTGTCTTACTCATCTCTGCGTCCCCTGTAGTGACTTCCTTGCATATAGTAGCTGCTCAGAAAATGTTTGTGACCTGGCCCCACTACCCAGGTTCAGCCCTGTTCTATTTGGTGATCTTTGGACCTGCTTGGATGGTTTATGAGACGTTTACAAAGTAAACTTTTATATCAAATCTCACCTTGGCTCCCATCAGCACAAAGATCCTGGATAAAATTAAAAAGTTGGAAACCCCAGTGAGCAAGCAATGAGGCCCTTTTTGGTCATGTTAAGGCCTGTCGAGGGGGCAATGGGGATGCTTTTGAAGAGTTATCAACAAGGAAGTGATATGATCAGATTGCAATTTAGAGAGATCTCACTAGCTGCCGGGTAATGACAGATACCCAGGTGGGGAGAGGTGTGTTCAAGAGAACAGGAGACCAGTTAGGAAGCTGCTAGAGCCATCCAGGTGAGAGATGATGCTAGCCTGAACTACGGTTTTGGCAAGGTGGAAATAAATGGGTCTTGCTCCTATTTAAGAGTCACTGATTAGATGTGGAGAGTGATAGGGAAGAAATCAAGATGTCTTCTGAGTTGTGGCTTGGTCAGCAAGCCAGATGATGAAACCACCCATTGAGACACGGGTGGAGGAGTGGACCCGTGGGAGGGAGAGGGCAACCTCAGCTGCAGACATGTCCTATAGGTCTACAGATCTGTCGGGATGATCTGGAAGCAGCAGGCGAGCAGGAGAGAGGTCCGGGCATGAAATAACGATTTGGGAGTCATCGGTGATTTGACGACAAATGAAGGAAGGTCCTAGGAGAGGAAGCTCAGAGTGTGTGAGAGCAGATGTCTTTGAACTTGTGCACATGGAGGGGTGTCCATGAACCCCTTGAAATGATATGCACGATTTTGAGTATAGGTGTAAATATACAGTTTTTGAGAAAAGAGTAAATCCATAGCTTTCACTGAATTCTCTGAAAGATCAAGGATCCAAAAAAGGTTACTGAGAAGAAGGCTGAGAATAGACCCTTGGGAAACACCAACTATAAGGGACAGGCAGAGAAAAATGAGACTAAGAAGCAGCAGTCAGAGAGAAAGGATGAAAACCATCACACTACAGTTTACTCCAAAAGAGTTACATTATTATTGTCAGAGCTGAAGGAAGCTATCTGACAATTTGATTTAGGGATGATACTAGGAGAAACAGGTTAGATTGAGCACAGGAAACAGGGAGAGACTTGTCAGAAACAGTATTACTAATGTCCTAAAGACATTACTATCCCCTCTATAGGTCTGATGTGATAAATACAAGAAGGTAGAGGACCCTGGATTAAACTTTCCCAAGGGAAAAGTAGGCATCTGAGAGTTTAAGTGCATTTTTCATGGGTTGATCGTTGTCTAGCACCATATTCTCTTCTCTTCCACCTGCTTTTCAGGATAATTGCCTGTCAAAACCACCAAGAATGCCCAGCTCATGCTAACATTCATGAAAAACACAATTTAAGGACCTCTTGCTACCAAGTAGCAAAGAACCAGGATTCACTTGTGGCTATAGTTCCAGCAGAATGGGAATCCCATTCTGGGACATGCAGGGTGAATCCCTGACCTTGTGGGATGAATCCTAACGCCCAAGCACTCTCAGTCCCTGACTCCTCCCCTGAGGCTCTGCCAACAAAAACTCTCTGTATTAACAGTATTTGTAAAGCCAAAGACCAAAATCAACCCAAATGTCCATCAGTAAGGGGCTGGTTGAATAAACTAATAAGAAATCATGTAGCCGCAGGGAGGAATGAAAGATATGTCTATATATTGCTCTGGAGGAATCTCTGAAATATTCAGTGACAAACAGCAAGGTGGAGACAACATGTACATCTGTTACCATTTTGTTATGGATTCATATGAACACATGTATGTTTACATTTAAACAAAATGGAAAGATAAACTATACATGTTTTTAAATGCTCGCCTATAATCAGAGTGAGGGAATAGTGCTGAAGAGGTGGGGAATACAAACTAGACTTCTTTGAATATATTGTTTCTTTATAGATTTGACTCTGGAACCAGTAAATATTTTACATAGTCATAAAACAAAATTTCAATTATAATATGTCCCTAAAAAACAAAAGAAAAATGAAACAAATGAATTTGACTATGTATCCTGTTGGTGGTATAACCAACAAAAGAGAAACTATTCCAAGTGACTTTAAAACAAGTAATTTGACTGTACATCACTAGTACAATATACCTTATGGACAAAAATAAATGCAAATATGCATATATACATATATTTCTTCTCGGCAATTATTCTGTTGGTGATAATATTGGAATTGATATTCTGAGACTATTGTGTGTATGTCAAATGAGTAATTATGTTGGTACCATTGAGAAGCAAGATTTTTAACATAGTTAAAAGAATATACAGATGTAAGATAAATGAGGTTAAGTAGAAACTTGATAGTCCTACATATGAATTGGAAGTATCAGTATAAATTCATGGTATAGTTTACCTTTAAAACAAAGCAAAAAAATATTTTCTATATCTGTCCATTGAAAATGCCCCAAGACAATGGCAAACACAGTAAAAATTAGCACTATAGCACCCGCATTATATTCTCTAAAGACCATTGCCCACCAAAACAAACACAGAGTCCTTAGAGAAATAGCTGATTCCAGGTTTGGTATGTGAAATGCGCAAATATCTTTACATATTAGAAAGTAAGGAAGCTGTCAAATACTATAAAGATCATGTCAAAAGGACTCAGGATCCAAAATGAATATGTTCTCACTGGCCAAAGGTCGGACAGTTTTAACTATGATGGATCAAAACAAATAAAATATGTTTCAATACTTAAGTTCATGACGATACTATTTAAAAACTTATCACCTTCAGAAGATGCTAGAGAAACATAACACTGTATTTTTATTTATTGTTTTCAGATAATTTTAGACTTAAAGAAAAATTGCAAATCTCTACAGAGTTTCTGTATACACTTTACTCAGCATCCCCCTAATATTAACATATTACTGTAGTAAAATCATGAAAAGCAAGAAATTGCTATTGGTATAATACTATTAACTAATCTACAGACCTTATTTGAATTTTGCCAGTTTTCCAAAACACTTATGTCCCTTTTGCCAGGATCTAATCCAGGATGCCACATTGCATTTAGATATTGGGTTTTCTTAGTGTCCTTCAATCTGTGACAAGTTCCTCAGTCTCTTTGTCTTTCGTGACCTTGACACTTTTGAAGAATCCAGGCCAGTGATGTTGTAAATGTCACTCAATTTGAGTTGGATCTTTTCTCATGAGAAGATTCAGGAATGCATGCATTTTGGGCAAGAATACCACGAAAGTGACGTTGTGCCCTTCTCAGTGCATCCTACCAGGGGGAAATTGATGTTGGCGTGTTTTATTACTTGAAATGTTAATTGTGATCATATAATTAAGGTAGCGTCCGCCAGGTTTTCCACTGTAAAGTTACTATTTTTCCCTTTGTAATATATTAATGAGTAATCTTGTTGGGGATACTTGGAGATTATACAAATACCCTGTTTCTCATCACACCTTTGCCCATTAATTTTAGCATCAATTAATGGTTCTTGCTTATGACAACCACCATAATTGTGATGTTTGCCTAGTGATGATTTCCCCATTCCTCTATATTTATTCATTGTAATTCAGCTCTAAGGAAGAGCTTATCTTTTCCCCTATTTATTTACTTACTCAATTTTTTAATATCAGTATGGACATTTATTTTATTCTTTAGGTTATAATCCAATAATATCTTTATTTTTTTTTACTCAAATATTCCTATATTTGGCTATGAAGAGTTCCTTCAGGTTGGTTCTTGTGTCCTTTAGAGACACCCTGTCATTTTTTGAGCACTTCCTTATTTTCTGACACCACGTGATACTCCAGGCTCATCTTGTATGTTTCATGTTCAAGCCCTGACATGAGCCATTTCTCCAAGGGTCCCCAGTCCCTTTTATTAGAGAATTGTATTTAGACACCAATATCTGGGTGCCATGTGTTTTCATTGCTTTTAAGCCCTCCCAGCTGACAGAGCTAGGAAATAAATGTTTGTGTGGGTAAAGTACGTACATCTATATTTATTTCTATCCCTGCATGTACACATATAGCTAGATATAGATATAATATATATAAACATATTTACACACAATATACAACACTAACAGCCAGGCATTCACACTGATATTCCCATTCCAATCCAGCACCACAGGGTTCAGGTCAGTCTTCCCCCTTTACTTGATGATCCTTTCTCTGACATTGAGAAGCCCGACTCTCATTAGTCACAATATACAGTTATTAATTCAAACCTAGCATCCACATCAAGTAGTTTCAGAATTACTAATTCATATACCTGTGAAAGTAAATTTATTAACTGGAGTACAATATTTGTGGCATAGTTATTTCTGTCTTTGACTTCACAATACACAATCAAAATACTGTTTTCCAAGTTACTTAGGTTAGTTCTTTTCTTCACCACTCTTCAGTATGGCTATGTTATCTATTTATATTTTAGTTATGTTCCTTTGTTGCTGTTTGTATTCCATTGTAGGTTGTCCCCACATCCTGGTTGGTTTTAAGTATTTATCTATTTGAGGGGTATGTGAAACCTTATCTGAGCTCTAAGAGTCAGAGCTATCAAAAAAAGTATTCTCAAAAAAGTGTTACTTCTCCCATATCCCTACTATCTCATTCCCACCCATTTCCTTATTTTTTTAAAAAGAGATGAAGTCCCGTTATGTTGCCCAGGTTGGTCTTGAACTACTAGGCTTAAGTAGCTGCCATTTCCCCATTCTTTCTCTCCCCCATTTAGATCCAATGTCATTAGTTTCTTGTTTATTTTTCCTATATTTCTTTAATACATGTGAGCAGATATATGTATATTGTATTAGGTCATTAAATATGAAATGTCCAATTTCAAATTAAAAAGTTGTTTATTATATCTCAAACAAGAAGCAGTACAATTAATCAAAGTATTGCACCCAAACTATCGACACAGGTTTGCCATCTTAACAGTAGCTTGTCTATGCCAGTAGCGAAGAAGCCTGCAAGTGGCGATGTGATCGCAAAAGGCGTTTTCCACAATTTGTTGAGAATTGAATATTTTTCCTTGCAAGAAGTGGTCCAAAGCCTGGAAGAAGTGGTAGTCAGTTAGTGCAAAGTCCGGTGAACATGGTGGATGACAGAGAGTTTCCAAGTCCAGTCTCTGTAGTGTGAGCAGCGTTGTTTGTGTGACATGTGGTCAAGCATTGTCTTTCAAGAGGATTGCCCTGTCTCTATTGACCAATCTCGGCTGCTTCATCCCAAGCATCCTCATCATTTCATGAAATTGGTTGCAGTAGACAGCCACTGTAATCAAGTGACCAGGTTTCATGAAGCTGTAGTGGATAATACCAGCGTTGAACCACCAAACAGACAGCATTAGCTTTCTTTGAGAAATATTCGGTTTTGGACTGTGTTTCAGCACTTCATCTTTATCCAACCATTGTGCCAAAATGCCTGCAATTGTCAAAAAGAATCCATTTTTCATCACATGTAACAATATAGTGTAGAAATGGTTCGCCTTAGTGTTGTGACAAAAGAAAGGCCATCTTCAAGACAATTTCTCTTCTGACGCTCATTTAATTCATGAAGAACCCCTCTATCCAGTTTCTTTACCTTGCCCATTTGTTTCAAATAATCCAATATTGTTGGAATAGTAACATCAAACCTTGCTGCTAATTCACGCGTAGGCTGAGATGGATTCACTTCCACTACAGTTTCAGCTCATCTTTATCCACCTTGGTCTCAGGTCACCCACGTGGCTCATTTCCAAGATTAAAAATCACCAGAAGAGAATTTGTCAAACCATCGATGTACTTTGTGTTCATTAGCCACGTCCTTCCAAAACATTTTGTTGGTATTTTGAGCTGTGTGCGCTACATTGGTTCCACGACGGAACTCATATTCAAAAATAATACGAATTTTTGACTTGTCCATGGTTTCACAAAAATTGCTCTAAAAAAATTTTTGAAAGATAATCACAAGCCAAACCATGCATTTGAAAGACTGAGGATGTACCTTCACAATAAACATAAAACAAGAAGTGTCAAAGTGAAATGTCACAGATATCAACTGTCAAATTTAGTTCTTAAAGAAATAGGACATTTCATATATAATAATAATATGATATCTCTTTATTTCTTATAATACAGGCAGCATACTATAGATATTCTATTTTATGTTGCTTTTTTCATTTAACAATATATCCTGGAAATCACTCCAAATCAATTCATAGACATCTGCCTTATTCTTTTTTACAGCTGCATAGTACTCCGTTATGTGGCTGCATCATTGTTTTTTTAACAATTCTTCTATGTATGGATATTTAAATTGTTTCCAGTATTCTATAATTATAAACAATGCTACCATAAATAACCTTATGCATATGTATTTTCATGGTGTTGGGGGTATATCTTCAAGGTAGATTCTTATAGGTGGGATTTCTAAGTCAAAATTTAAATGCATAGTAGTTTTGCCGGGTATTGTTAAATTTCCCTCCAGAATGGCTGTGCTGCCTTTTATTCCCACCAACACTGTATGAAGGTACCAGTTTTCCCATAGCTTCATCAACAGAAGATTGTATCCATTTATCTAACTCCATTAAAAAGTTTGTTGAGGCCGGGCACGGTGGCTCACGCCTGTAATCCTAGCACTCTGGGAGGCCGAGGCAGGCGGATTGCTCGAGGTCAGGAGTTTAAAAACAGCCTCAGCAAGAGCAAGACCCCATCTCTAAAAAACAGAAAGAAATTAATTGGCCAACTAAAAATATATAGAAAACATTAGCCGGGCATGGTGGCGCCTGCCTGTAGTCCCAGCTACTCGGGAGGCTGAGGCAGGAGGATAGCTTGAGCCCAGGAGTTTGAGGTTGCTGTGAGCTAAGCTAACGCCACGGCACTCTAGCCAGGGCAACAAAGTGAGACTCTGTCTCAAAAAAAAAAAAAAAAAAAAAGTTTGTTGATATTTTTATTGGACAGGATAAATTTGTCACATTACTTTTTAACTTTTGTCCATTTAATAGGTAAGAAATGGTATCTCAGCTTTGAGTTTCTTTAATTTGAGTGTGTTTGAACATTTTCTCACATGTTTGAGGGTCATTTTTACATCTTTTGTGAATTGACTTTCATGTATTTTTTTGATTTCCTATGAGGTTTCTGGCCCTTGGTTCTCAATTTTTAACAGTTCTTTATATTAATATATTAGGTAATTAGCCCTTAATCTGTGGTACATGCTGCAAATATTTTCTCCCATTTTGTCAGTTGTCTTTTGACTTTGTCATGTTTTTGACTATGCAAATTTTTTATATAGTCAAATTTATCAATATTTTCTTTCATTGCTTCAGGATTTGAGCCACAGTTAGAAAACCTTTCCCTATGTTTAAAGAGGAATTTACCCATTTTCCTCTAGTACTAGCATGTTTTACTTTTTACATTCAGATCCCCAATCTATTTGGAGATTGCTTTTATATATGGTGTGAGATATAAATCTAATTTTGTCTTTTCCCAAATGTCTACCCCATCATCCCAGCACCATGCATTAAAAAGTCTACCTTTGACACAGTCATTTCAGATGCAACCTTGATCCTATATTGTATTTCCATATGCACTTGGGTCTACTGATGGGCTTTCTATTCTAATCCAGCTGGTCCAACTGTCTACTCATGCATCAATACCACACCGTTTCAGCTATAGAAGCCTTATATTGTTTTAATGCCTTGTTGTGCTAGTTTTCATCATAGTTTGTCAGTATTTTCTTGACTATTCTTGCATGTTTGTCTTTCCATATGAACTTAAGTATCAATTTGTCTAACTCCATAAAAAGTTTGTTGATATTTTTATTGAACTTGAAATAAACTCGTAAATTAACCTGGGAAGAACTGATGTCTTTGTCACGTTGAGTCATTCTAGCCAAGATCACAAGATGTCCTTCCATTTGTTATTTATGTCTTTTCAAAAATGTTTAAAATTTTTCTACATATAGGTTTTATACATTTGTTGCTACATATATTTCTAAGTATTTCTTCTTTGTTGCTATTATAAATGGAATTATGTTCTCTTACTGGTTATTGTTTGTGTATATGAAGGCTATTAATTATTATACGTTAGTTTGTATCCTGTTACCATCTGTGTTTGAGTTAGCTTTTTCATTGATTCGCTAAGGCTTTCCAGATATATTATCAAATAACATGAAAATAGAGTTTTACTACTTTGTTATCCATTCTTACACCTCAATTGATTTCTTCTGTCTAATTGTATTAGCTAATATCTCTAGAATAATGTTGAACAGTAGAAGCAAACATAGTGAGCATCCTCACCTGGCTTCTAAACTTAGTGGAGATGCTTCTAGTGTTTTCCCCATTAAATAAGACACTGGCTTTAGTTCCAACATATAAATATTTTATCATGTTCAGAAGGTATCCCATAATTACTATTTTCTTGAATGTACTTTACCCTGCTATTTTGAAAAAAACAAGAGAGAATCAAGCATCTATCCTGTCTTTTCTATATGATCTATACCTGAGGGTAACCAAATACAAGGTTGAGAAAGTTTCTCTTTACAGAATTACTAATAAACAAAAAAATTATCAAATAAGAATATCACATTTTGCAACCCCTAACAAAATAGTCAATCTAGTTGAAGATCACCAATAGCTTCTGCCTTCTCAAAAAGAGAGACACCAGGCATTACATACCTCTTAATGAAAGCACACAACACCATCTATGAAGTAGTTTTGCCAAAAGAGAGAGAGAAAGAGAGACAAAGACAGACAGAGACAGAGAGACAACCTGAATCAAGCCTCTAGCTCTAACTACCAACTTCAAGAAATACAAGAGACAGAGGAAAATGTCAAATACCACCAGAGGGATGCACTCAGTAAAATACAGTCATGAGAACTCTATTGAACAAATGATCTAATTTCTTCAACAAAGAACTTAAGAAGGGGGAAAAAAGAGAGTTATGTAAAAGGAAAATCTATATGTTATTTAAAGAACATTTATATATGTTTATATAAGCCTATAAACATTTAAAGAAACTTCAAAGACATATCAACTAATTGCAATATATGGGCCTTATTTGGATCCCGATTCAAATAAATTGGCTGTAATAAAAACACTTGTAAGATAATTCAGGAAATAAAAATGCTGACTGGATGTTTGATTATATTAAGGAATTATTGACTTTTTAGCTATGTTTATATTTTGGTTATTTTTGTTAAAAAAAGAAGTCTTTATCTTTTTGAGATACATATGAAATATTTACAGGTAAAATGATATTATGGCTGGGATTATGAAGGGGGAGGTAGTATTCGTGAAACAAGATTGGACATGTATTGATCTGTGTTGAAGCTGGTGATAAGGTACATCACCTTCATATTCTCTTTATATATGTTTGAAATTACCCATAACAAAAAGTATTTTTGAAAATTCTGCATTTATTATATTTGACATTTAGACCAATGAGATCATATACTGTGGAATGGTGGAAACAATCAAATACATCCCAACCATAAGCAGTGGTCACCATTGTCAGTCACTGAACCCCCAGTGGCTAATGGCCAGGTTGCTCCCATGTGCCAGGGTAGAGGGCAAATGGCCATAAAGGCAGGCCCTGGCGGCCACCTCCTGCATCTCTCCCCATAGACACAACAAGAACCCAAGGTCCCTATAGTGCAAGGGTCCCAAAGGTCATGGAAGCAAAGAGCAAGACCGACTGACATTTTTTCCAGGAGCCCAGTGACAATAGCCCTGCTTTCCTCTCCACCCTCTCTCCCTCCCACAGAGAAAGCCCCAAACTCACGTCATTCTCCGAGGTCCCACAAAGGATGCAGGATTTGCACTCTATGCACTGCCACTTGTAGGTCTTGACAGCCTCGGTCATGTTCAGAGTGAACTGCAGGCAAGTGGGGTGACCTGGAGGAAGCCAGAAACAGCAGCGTTAGGGCCAAAGGGTCTGACCTGTCACCTCTCAACACCGCTAACTGAAAACACATATACCCAACGTACAGGGAGGGCAGGGTAGCATCGTTTGGGAAACAAATTGGGGGCCTAAATGGGGCTCTGCCCATACTCCTCACCACCATTCCCAGTTCCATCAGATCAAGGGCAAGAGAGAGAAATAAGCATATTCAAGTCCCCTTGCCCTAAGAGCCAGCTGCCCCCACAGGTGTAACCAGTTGATAAGGACAGAATGTTGTGATCAGAGAGAGCAAGAAAGGAATCTGCAGAGCGCAGACACAAGGCAGCTCCGTGAGAGACACCACATTATCTTCTAAGCCCCAGGATCAGCTGTGGCAGGAGCAGCACACAAGAGCTATTTGGATCCGGGCTT
Source organism: Cheirogaleus medius (assembly GCA_008086735.1). Taxonomy (NCBI): domain Eukaryota; kingdom Metazoa; phylum Chordata; class Mammalia; order Primates; family Cheirogaleidae; genus Cheirogaleus; species Cheirogaleus medius. The sequence goes on along the minus strand of VBSM01001979.1, from coordinate 25,162,672 downwards.
TCTGATGTAGGAAGTTGCTCACACTGCCTTGGGGTACCGGTGAGGATGTTGCAAGGATTGTGGAAGGTTTCCAGGGGCAGTGCTCAGGGGCAGTATGAGGCACTGCGCTGATATCTAGAGCATCCATGCCCACACCCATGAGACCAGCAAAAGTCCAAGCCATCAACAGTGACAGGGACTACAGAAGGAAGCAGCCTGGCAGGGAGGACCAAGACATGGAGCATCACAGCAAACAGCCAGGTCTATCCTTTCAAAAGTGGTCACTGGTTCTAATTCTTTTTCTCCATCCCAAGTATCAGGTTAGCCAACCAAAAAGCAAAATCAGGGGAGGGACATTAAGCTGTGACCTTAGAGCGTGCGGCCCCAGCGGACCAACATCTGAGGCCTGGCCTGCAGAGCTGGATTCTGACCTCAGCCCTACATCACCCAAAAGAGAGACACCTGCAGTGAAAGGACAGCGATCAGCTGTGGAATGTGAAGACCCTTGACCTTCTATGTGGCGGGGAAGGGAAACTTGGATGACGTTCCCAGGCCTCCCAGTGCTGTGAACCAGAACGGAATCTGCCCAGAGCACCCAGGCCAAAGCCCACCACTGACTCTGTCACAAAAGAATTGACAGCTCTGCCTAATGCTGGGCATTCACCTCCTCCAGAGCTCCCAGCTCTGCCAAACCCACCACACAGTGCATCGTGTGGCCTCTTTCATGTGCGGGATTATGTGCTTTAAAGGAGGACCCTATGGCCGGGAGACACCAATTAGGGTTAGCTCCATCAACCTAGTGCCCTCCGCAGACAGGAATCCACATGGCCCCACCACCCCTTGGCCAAGCCACATCCCAGCAAGATCCCCACTTGCCCCCTTCCAAATCTTAAGAGAGCTGGTCACATCATGGCCATTTGGATGAAATACTGTCTATTCAGTCAACATCAAGACGCTTCAAATTTTGGGCTCCACAGATACAAACCACACTGAGCTATGTCTGAGAGGGTGAGAGTGGGTGTGTGGGGGACGGAGGACCCTGGGCAAGTGCAGATGGAAGCATCAAGGACAGGGCAGATCCCAAAGCTTGTCAAGGGGGGACGGGTGCAATCATACCTAATGGGGACAATGTACACTGTGTGGCAGATGGGCACACTCATAACTTTGTCTCACGCAGTACAAAAGCAATCCATTAACCAAAACATTTGCACCCCCGTAATATTCTGAAATAACAAAATATAAGTAAGTAAATAAATAAATGCAAGCTTGTGGAGGACTTGCCGGGAGCCATGCAACTCGGGGACTCCCACAGCTCTGGGCTAATGACCCTCTCCAGGTGACACCACGGTGGTCCCGGAGAGAAAGAAGCCTTACATTAAAAGCCTGGATGAGTAACCAGCTGATATTCTTGAAAGCATCTCAGAGATCTAAGACACTAGCCAGGGCTGTCCCCTGCTCCAGTCTCTCAGAGACAACACTGGCATGGGAGCAGGGGAGGAAGTATATCCATTTGGGTCTCTGGCTGGTGGGGGCCACAGATGCCCAGGTTCTCTGACAGGGCGCCACCGGGAAGGATGAAGAGGAGGTCATGGCGCAAATACCCACAAAGGCCAGTGGACTTTGCCCAGTTCCGTGGCCCCAGGACACCCCAGCCACAACCAGCCAGCTTATAATAACCAGTCACTAACTTATTCGTTGAGTACCTGCTAGGCCAGCCATTGTGCCAGACAGAAAAGACACAGCGGAGAGAAGACACCTCGAGCTCTTCTAGTCTAGCCAAAGAGACCTCAGATTAATAGACTACACACGTATCTAGTAGTTCCAGTGGTGTGAGTGGTGCCATGAAGGAAAAGCATAATTGGCAAAGAAAACAACCGGAGAAGCTGAGTCTGAGATGACAATGACACCTTCCCTGAGGAAGGTCTCTAGGCTGATACCTGGCAGATGAGGAGTTAGCTGAGTGGGAGGGGGAGAATTCCGAGTAAGGGGAACGGCATGCATGGAGCCTCTGAGCAGCGCAGGAGCTTCAAATACCACAGGAAGAGAGAGGCCAGTGAGCAGAGGCTTGGGGAGCAAGGGGAGAGTGGATAGAGGCGGCTGGGACCAGGCTACACAGGCACTTGCAGCCCTTATCTAAGGTTCTGGGGCTTTAAAGCTATTAAAGGCTTTTAGGCAAGGCAGTAACTGGATCACACTGTGTTTTTAAAGGAGCTTTTTTTAGCATGAGGGAAAGTTGGGGTGATGGAGCCATTCTGTGTCTTGATTGTGGTGTGGATACACATGGGATAAAATTACATAGAACTATACACATACATACATCAACGCACATACGCGTGTATGTGTGCATGTAAAACCAGTAAAATCTGAATAAGGTCTATGATTGCATCAATGTCATCGCCAAGTTTCAATATTGTACTATTATTTAAGCTGTTACCGTTGGGGGAAACTAGGCGAAGGGTGCGTGGGACCTCTCTATAATACATTTTGTAACTTTCTATGAAGCTATAATTATATCAAAATAAATAGTTGGAAAGATCTTTTTAAATAAGGAAACCACAAATAAAAATTTTAATCATCAAGAGGGAAGGAAGGAAGGAAGAAAGGAAGGAAGGAAAGGACAGCCTGCTATCTAGGGAAAGGACTGGCTGGGGGGCAGGAGGATGCAGAGATGCAAGAATCGTTGCCAGGAAACTAGTTAGGAGGCTGATGCAGCTACTAGGAGAGAGACAAGAATGACTAAACTAAGGTATGAATTTGAGAAATATTAACGAAATAATTGACAAGACTTGACCATTGTTTGAATGTTGGGAATGTAGAAAAGTGATGAGAAACATTCCCAAGCTTCTGACCTTAAAACCTAGGTAGATTTCAGTGAAACTGACTCAGTTGAGGAAGACTATAGAAAGATTATAGGGACCAAAAGGAGGAAAGGACTCATTCTGTGTTGAGCATGTTGAATTTGAGAAGACTGTGAGACTTCCAGTGGAAATGTCAAGTGGATGCCTGGGTTTAGAGTTCAAAAGAAAAGCACAGCCTAGAGAGAGAAATTTAGGAGTTTTTGCTAAACAGGTGGTAATCGGAACCACGAGAATTAATGATATTATCTAGGAAAAAGGGAACAAGGGGAGAAAGGAAGAAGAGAGAAGAAAGGAGAATAGAGAAAAGGGTCTAGGACTAAGCTTTGAGAAGTCAGCTACTTAAAGTTCAAAAGAAAGAACCAGCCAAGGACACTGAGAATGGTCAGAGAGGTAAGAAACAAATCAGGCAAGGATGGGGTCACAGTGGCCAAAAGAAGAGATTTCAAGAAGGACAAGGTGGTCTGCTGTGTGGACTGCCACAGGTTCTGTGGTTTGTCATTGCTCACTACAGACCCTGAGTGAAGGAGCGTTGATAGAACACAGCAAAAGCTGCCTGACTAATATTTAATAGTATACCCTTCAGTAGTGCCATCTTCCTGGGGAAGAAGGTCGGCACACTCGAGAGCATGACAGGGGACTCAGTGGCCAACTGTGCATTTGGAGCTGTCCCCGTGTGTGTGCTTCATGCATCCAACAGCACACTGCAAATGTTTATTGAGAGCCAACTCTGTGTCCAAGTCCTCTTAGACCACTTGGACTGTGTCCAAGTCCTCTTAGACCACTGAGCTCGGAAGACATTTTCTGGGATAGCTTTGGGCCAGCGAAGGGTAGCAAGTGGGTTTGGGAAACTCCTGTTGAAAGTCACCAAAAAGAATCCCTTCGGCTTTTCTGTATTCCATTCTTGAGAAAGTCATCAGCTTCCCAAAGACCTACAACCCCCAAGTGAGCAGAACGAAACCCACACAGCCTCCAGCCCCTGTGAAAATGCAGGACTGCTACCAAGCTCCGCCTCCCCAGAACTCAAAACATCACTCAAATGCAAGAGGAAAGCAAGGGATGGAAATGTTATTGCAACTTATGAGCCAGGAAGGTGAGGCACAGAAAGTTAAGTCACCCAAGCGGCCATCAGCAGGTGTCAAAAACTGTGCCCAGAACTAAATCCTTTTGTCTGTACCACTGTAACAGGTTGGCTGTCTGTTGCTTGTCTCCAAAAACTGGAGAAATCATTTGCCAGATAAAACTGCAAGAATGACTGCTTATCTACCATGGAAATGACTTAAACAATGCACACTGTGGGACAAGAGGAAAAGTTCCTAAGGAAAGTGGTAGAAGCCTATTTCTTGGTTTCACTGCTAGAACCCCTTAGTTTTGCCCAGAACTAATTCTGAAACTCCTTTAAAGTAAGAGAATAACAGATAGAATCTTTCCAATTCACGGGTGGAAGAAAAAAAAGAGGCACATTGCTGTAAAGCAATTTACTTACAGTCACTTGCTACTTGAGGAGTCCTATATTTATCTCTTTTTGTAAAGTTACAAGTCATTCTCTAATGTACTTGGAAACTTAGATTTTTCATATCTCTAGTTGTCTTAAAGCAAGGAATACCGATATTGCTACTGAAATAGCCCAATGTTGTGGAGGGGAGACAACTCTTCCCTGGTCCCCATGGGTGCAGTGATTCAACAGAACATTTATAAGGTTCCAATTACTAAAATGAACTTAGAAAGTGGTGCAGTGTGCATGATTCATCCCAGCCCGATCATTAAAAGTCAAGTCCTTCCTGAGTGTTCCTCTAAATTCATTCTATCAGGAGGTTCAGTAAATCTGCTACCCGCTTGTTTAGTTGGCTCAGCAGTGAACTTGGGGTAAAGAGGTATTCCTAATCTCTTCTAGCCGTAATCTCTCCTAGAACTGACCTCTATCCTCCCTAGAGGTTGAAGCGGGACATGTCACCCACGGCCACTAACTCTTGGACTGGGCTTTCAGGGGCCATTGGGATTTGGCTTCAGGGTGCCATTTGAGCAGATGGGAAGAAAAGGAAACTTCTCGGACAGAAGATAGTCCGTGAGGCTGGCAGTACCTGGTGTTCGTGACACTGCAGTCCACTGAGCTCAGTAAAAGAGAGAAGGCAGGTGTCTGAGAGCACTGACTGCTGCTTTGCCACTGGAAGGACACATCTCATGCCTTTACAGGACACATGTGCATTCAAGGGACAGCAAAATGGGATTTGAGGGTATTTGAGGGAGAAGGCACAGAGAGAAATATCCAGGCAAAATCAGCACTAGTTTCATATTCATAGCTGCCTGTTTCTATGATACCAATACACAATAACCCCTGCATATGGATATTTCCAACCTTTTCAGGGAGAAAATATCTAAATATACCTTTGGATTAAGTTCACATTATGATTGTGACTTAGAAGCTAACCTAAGTCATTAACTAGTCAATCTCCTCTATAGATATTCAGTACAGTGAGAGAAAGAGTTCATTTTCAACAAACCCTGAGCAAAAAGAATATACAAACTGCTGTGACATGTGTCTCTTACTTTATGATCCTTATTAAAAGAGTGTTTTATTTCATTATCGCTAATATTTAATTTGGACTAGGCTAAGCCACATTGCTGATTAAATTAGAGCTCTAGGAAAAAAAAGATTATCTTGCTAGGTGTGTGCTGAAAACATAAATAAAACAGATACAAATAACTGTGGAACTAGCATGGTCTATTATTTATTCATTATAACATTATAAACATCTAATTATATTTTATTACCTTATTTATCAATGTTGATCTCTTAAAAACTAATTTCTCAGGAAAGGAGAACCTAAATATCCATGGTTCTCAGGCAAGTAAGTGCAAAACTCAAATTCTGCTCCTTGGTTTCATGCCTGGTTTATAGAAATTGTATTCTATGAAATACATAGGATCAATTCCAACCTGAAATAGTACCAAAAACAAGTCTCTGTGGGCATTCATTAGAAAATAATTTGGCTCAAATGTCTAATAGTTCTCTAAATTCACACACATATAAAAATCTAATATTTACATATTACAAATATATATACAAAGCTGTAGCTAACACATTTATGCAAAGTACAGTCAAATCTGTATGGTGCTAAAGAGTAACTTGAGGAGAAAAATACTTATTAGTTTACTTGGGGAAGCCATCTCATTCAATCAGATCAATTCATTTTCATATTCTCTCTTTCTCTCTCTCTCTCTCTCTACCTACCTACCCTCCTTCCTCCCCTTCCCCATCTCTTTACTCTCCTCCACTTTGAGGCCCAGCTTGTCAGGTGGAGGCAAGGAGGCTCTGAGTCATTATCCTTAATCTATAAAGGGGAAAGGAGTGAACCAATTCTGAGCAATCAAGAATTCAACCTCTTTATTTATATGTCACGACAAGTATGCTAAGCAGGTACTGCTCCTGCACATGAACTATTTCTCAAGCTCTGCTTTGTAAACCGTGTGCAAAGGTCCACAGGTTCACCTCTGTCTGCCCCAGATGTTACTTCTAATGCTGAAGACATCTGCAAATCAATGATCACAATGGCATTCAGACAGAAGGCACCTGAATGGCTCCCTTTTTCTCTCACCACTTTTATTGTATGTCAAAGAGGATAAAGAAGAGAAAGAGAGTGGAAAGGACAAAGACCAAACAAACAAAAATGCATTAAAAATAAATGATGGTGTGAGCTGTGGCTGCCTTGTGCTTAGACAAAACACCTTCTTGTGCAAAGGGCTCAATTCCTCTTGGAGGTCTTCTATTCTCCCCTCCAGCTGTCAAGGTCTATGGCACCCAGGTACCACGTGGGATGCAAACCACAGGGGCTTTTGCACCAGTCACTATTATAAATAACCATACAAAGCACATTCACACCAGAGCAATAAAGGCACTTTTAAAGGGCTAACCAGCTAAGGGCTCATGGCGCCATTCTTAAGTGGCCCGAGAAATTCCCCAAGTTTTCATGGTCAATTATAGTCCAAGGTAGAGTCTCCTGGAAGTGGATCTACACCCATCTACATACCAGGGGACACTGTGGTTGGTCCTCTTAATGGGATAGGGAAGCCTTGATCCGGATTTATATAGCTTACTTGACTGGCCCAGGTTGGGTCCAAGGTACAGCACTAGAAATAGTCACAGTAATGACCCCAGAGCCTCTAATTAGACACTGCAGCTGAGGATCAAAGATAATTTATTCATTTATTCATTCCTTTGGCAGTATCTGTTGGATAAATAAACGTGGCAGGCACTCTTCGCTATATACTGGGGATATAGCGGTGAGTAAAATCCAATCCCTGCCCTGCTGCCACAATTTGAGATATATATTGCAGCATCTGAGTCCTTTGGAGAAGCCACTTTGCTTCTCCGGGCATCAGTTTTTCAATATATTAAGTTAACAGACTTGAATCGACTGTCCATGGAGCTGTGAGTCTCTCTATGCCACCCATACATGGTATTTTTAGTGATATTCCTAATCCCCAATTGCCCCTCTGCTTTGTGGGATAAACAAGCCTTCTAAAGTTTACCAGCTAAAACTCAAAGTGAAAAAAGCTAAAGAGGAAATTTAAACAGCCAGTAAGTACTGCTAGAATTCATGTCCACTTTCCCATGTTGGCCAGCCCAGTCCTAGTCCATCATCAACACTAAGATATGGCCATGACAGAAAGCAAAAGAAATCTAGAAATCTAAAGCACGTTTCACCAACCACACCACCCACCCCCACGCAGTAAGATGGGCCTGTACAGATGAGCTGTCACGAATCCACAGGCAGACAGAGGCCTTGGGCAAGGTTCCATCCGTGAGGAATGTCAGATCTGGGTTGAGCTGGTTGTGCGACAGTGGCAGATATTGCCAGGAAAGGGGTGGGAGAAAAGGGTCTTCAATGTGAGCAACTCAGGTTGGCTCTCCTTTCAAATTCTTCGCTGGAATTGTAGATTGTAGGCAACTACCTGCCACAGTGATTCCTGCCCACGGCAGTGTGTGGATGCCACCCTGACTCATTGTCCAGAGCCTGGCATCAGTCTGAGGTATGAATCCCTGACACCGGCTGTGCATCTCAGGCCCCTCTGGACATCAGGGCCATGTACCCACAGGCTCTGGCTAAAGGCTCTGAGTTTTCTTTAGGAAAATGAGCCTGGAGAAGAAACTGTTGCTCAGATTGTAGACCCTGTAATCCCTGCGCTTCCTTCTGTCCTGAGTAGGTCCAGGAAGGGTTATATGATGTCTGCAATTGATTGGTAGCTGGTGGAAAAACAGCAGTGATTAGTCAACACTTGATTGTTGGTGATCCTCCAACTGCTGATCTTCCATGAATTAGAAGATGAATTCTTGGGTGATCTAAGTTCTTGGCCATTTGAGGACTTTTGAGGCGGTATTTGCATTTTTTTTCTTTCAAAAATATTTCACAGAGTTGTGCTAAATCAAAAGAAAAACAAGATACTTTCTTGCTTTCCTAGTCTTTCCTAGGTGAGACTGGGAAGCAATCGTAGAACTACCTAGAAGCAGAGGATTGACCATATGCTCATGAAACTTAGATACTTTGTTTTACATTTTTAAATCATTTTAGTCTAATTTTGAGGGTTCTTCTAACTTTATAATCTACTTGACTGTAAAGAAAAATAACTGCATCTTGGCCGGGC
>VBSM01001979.1:25104931-25143314 GCA_008086735.1 Cheirogaleus medius | reverse complement strand
ATCCTGCCTGGGACCGAGAGCGGGCTCTCTGCTCCCTCCCTGACAGGCTCACAGCCCCCCAAAATGGGCCTACGGAGTTGCCCACCATGGGGGCGCCTGCCCAGGGAAGCTGGCTCTTTCCAACCACCCAGCCCTCCTTGGTGGGGCTGGACTCATTAGCACACTGGCATAACCCTGCCCGACCAGCCGACAGACAGCGGGACTTGCAGCCGGGACGGAGTCTCCCAGCGGCCTGCAGGACTCTTGTTACTGCAGGAAAAGAAAGGTCCCCCAGAGGAAGCTGGATGAGAGGAAACAAGAATGAACAGAAGCCCAGAGCCTTTGGTTTAAGGGGGAGACGGGAGGTGCAGAAGAGGTCCTCCTCCCTGGACAATGGCAGAAAAAGGAGAGAAAGAATAGTCTTTGAAGTCAAGCACACGTGTGCATTTGCCTGATCTTGGGCACGCCACTTGACCTTTCTCAACCCCCGCTCCCCAGCTGCAGCATGGGGACAGCCCCCACCTCACAAGGTTTTTAAAGGAGACAGTGAGGTAGAGACCCTGGGGTAACATGCAGCTGACACTCAGAGAGCCTGGTTCCCTTTCTCGCCCTTAGAACACAGAGCAGGCTCCGCCTGGTCCAGAGACCAGTCATGTGGCTCCTCCCCAGTGAGCCCTGGGACAAGCCAGCGGGGCCTTCCCAGCAAAGCTCTCCAGGGTCAGAGAGAGGAGGGTGGGCCATGGCCGGTGGGCTGACTCACTTCGCCAAGGGTCCTTAATTTCCCTCTTCACATTTTGGGAGCCCTGGAGCACTCTTTCCCCAGATAAGCATGCAGCGGGAATGAGCTGTGATCACCGTGGCAGACAGACCAGAAACGGGGTTGCGGGGGTGCTGCAGAGATCTTTCTGGAATTAATGCAGGAAGAGCAGGGAGGCAAGATCTCTCCGCTTGGCCACCTGGCAGGCAAGGACTTCCTTTAGAGCCAACCTTCTTAACCTCTGCAGGGCAAAGTCCACTCTGAGGGTGGCTGCATATACCTTATACGGCCCCCAGGGGCAGACCTGGGGTGTTTTCTGCGGAGCGCACAGAATGCGGCATTCAAACCAGTATGTAGGTAACATAAGTGGGTGCATAAAACAGAGCATCACCCCATTGCACTGTTAACACTGGGCCCCAGAACACAGGCTATACCCGATCTACATAAACAAGAAAGGTAGTCTGCAAACAGCACTGTACAAGGCCCAGGCAATGCACACATGGTGGAGTGAGGCGCAGGGGTCAGTCTGAGGCCCATACCCGGCTGTTTTTCCTTTCCTCAGGGGGAAGTGGATATTCTTGTATTGTGGGTTTCGGTTCTGTGCTGTCGAATAACCTTTTTAGTTCAGTGCTCTGCCACTTTAAGCCATGCGTAAGCCAGGACAGTTGTCACTGATCATTACAAGGAGTAACATGCAGCGGCCAATGCACTAATGCAAACATCCCGAGGAAGACGCCAGTCTAGTCTGGCCCTGCCGCTTCTGCATAGTTTTGGCCGAGTCGCTTCACCCCTCAAGTGTACATCTACTCATCTGCTAAGGGGGACAATAACTTCTGACAAGGCTGCTAGGAAGATTACGCTGAGAGTGCAGCGGCAATTATTTAGCATGTCAGGAAGCGCCAGCCGCTCTTGGCCACTGTGGAGAAGATGGCCCGTATCCTCTGGACTCACAATCCACACTCCGCACACACGGCTGCACCTGTTTCATCCTCAGGGGACAGCAAGGACCCCATCAAGGGAGTCGGTGACAGAAATGGAAGTGAGGACTCAGCCAGCCCAAGACTTCTCGATTCCTCCAAGATGCAAGCCAGCCATCTAGACAGTCAGACCGCACGGCCAGCATCTACGCCTGGTTTCCTCTCTTTTCCTCACATCACACTCAGTGACCTATTAGTCTAAAGGGTACTTTTTCAGGTAAGCCCTTTTCCAACTTGACTAGGAGAACAATCAGATTCCGATCTCCAATTTAAATTGGCCTCTCAGATATAAAGCTCTCTGGGGCCAACCAGCCTCTCTGGATATCCTATACTCCTCCCAAATGCACTGCAAACCACCAGGTAGTATAATAGCAGTTTCTCTGGTTTCAGAATAATAATGGGTGGGAAATGCCCATGGAATTGGAACCGCCAGATTTGGCACCAGCAAGACGATCATTTCATCAGCGGGACAAGGATCACACAGGAGATGGGGGGAACTGGGGTTCTGTCGCCACATCTACACCGAGCACGAATGCTGACCACTGCTTTTCCCCACGAGGGCTAGCATCTTACAATCACAACACGGTCAGAGGCAAGCGGGTAGGGAAGGGTAGACAAACCCAAACTTCTTGACGTGCCCAGGTCCGCTGTCCCCACAGAATCATCCTAAACATCACATCCATCCTGCTCAAGAGCTCATGACGGGCCCCTACTTCCTACTGCTGCTAATTCCTTTGTTGTGGGTCAAGCCCCAGCACGGTGTGGATGCTGGTAACATGCCCACGATGCCCCACACAGCCCAGGATCTTCCTTCCGCGCCAGTCAGGCTCATCTCTGCTCTAGCTCCAAACTCCTGTGCCCACCCACACCTCGGAGCTTCTGCTCAGGTATTTCCTACTGTTGCTTTCGCTGCCATCTCTTTGTCCACCCCGACTCCACTCCTGTCTCTATGAAGGCTTCCCCACTATTCCAACCGACACTGCTCACTCCCCTTACTAACCCTATCTGGCACTCACATTTTGCACCAACTTGGCACTTAATTATAAATGGTCTTGTCTTGAATAATATGCTCTGTAAAATAGGAATAATAATCTTAACCCAAAAGGGCTGTATATGGCTTTAACAAGCTAACCTCTATAAAAAGCCTAGACCCGGTAACTAATGCATAGAAAGTATCCACCAAAAAGTTTGTCCCAGTTCCCCTTTGCTTCTCTTTTATGTTTTTAGCACATTATTGCAACATAGAAGACATTCAATACATTTTTGATTAATTGATCAGTAGTAAAAAGCAAACCAATAACTGGAGGATCATCATACAAAGTAACAGCATGTGGTCAACACATATTGATCTGTTTTTCAATTATGGACAAAAGGTTGAAATCTACAGAGGGTAAGACAATCTATTTTAACTAAAGAAGTTTTTAGGATTACAAACTGCCAGTCTCTCTGTACCCATAACTCAGCCAAGCAGAAGTTTCAGCATAAATACTCATGCTAGCAATTCATCCTTCATTCTTTCTTAAGCCCACAAACTCTGTTATATTTATGGTCCACAGAAAGTTCACTTCACATGCTAAAGGTAGTATAATCCTTGCTACTTCTTTAAATCAAACTCACAGCAAAACTATTCCGTAGGAGTTATTTTCAAAGTTATTTAGAAAGAATGCTGATCACTTTTTTTCCCAAGCAGAATTTTTGTCATTTATATATACACATTACATACATGTAAACATAATTATATATAATTAACTTTGTCTTCTAATAAGATCTTTCCTCCCTCGCTAAATTGGAGAGAAAGGAGTAGACAACCATGAATATTAGTGAGGTCACTCAACCAAAATCAAACTGAGAATACTATCCGGGTCCTATGAGCAAGTATGAATTCCATGCACCAAGGATGATGTTGGATGTGGTGGTGGTGTCCGATGAGATGAGAACTCAGATGGTGTTTTCAGCAGGACCACTTTCACCTGGTGGCCTTTTGGGCTTACTGTCCTTTTCAGCTGCTTCTCACTGTTCCTTTTTCACATACTTGGCAATTCTCTGGAGGACAATGTCTCGTCACTGCATCCACTTTTCAGCTGGTATCTAACGCTACCAAAACAATGGAAGTCAACAAAAGGCTTGGTACAGTGCTTCAGGATGAATAGGAACAAGCCTAGAGATGTAATTTTAGTCACCGAGTGACCATCTGTGAAACTAATTTTCCCACATCTCCCCACTCCCTGGTGGTGAGTTAGGCACCACCTCTGTCAGGTTATGCAGCTACAATTCAAAGCATTACAGAGCTAGACGGGACCCCAAGAGGTCATCTAGCCCATGCCCCTAACTCCACATGGGAAAATGTTTGGCTATCAGTGAGCTCTACAACAGCCTCAATAGTCTAAAATTATTGATGTCAAAAGAACGGTTTGTCTATCTGTTTTAAGTTCCAAGGTGCTTCCTCTGTCCTCTTTGGAGACCAAAAGAAACTGGTCAGTGTATTTTTCTCAGTGATACACATAACAAAAGCTATTAAGTGGCCCCTAATTTCTTGTCTAAGTCCCTAAACCCTCCCTTAAAGGGTTTATTGTTTATCCCATTAAACACATTGTTAATAATCTTTTCTGCACTTTTTGGATTTTCCACAGTCTTTTTCAGCTAATTTGAACACAGTGGCGTCAAATATTAAATAGAGCTGGAAAATGTCTTCCGAGCCCTTGCACATTATTCCCAGTTTAACACAGCTTGGTATAATGCTTTCTTGAATATAAACAACATAAAACTTTAGCTAGTGTTCCACTAGGACTTCCAGATCTATCTCAGCTATAATTATGCCATGCCAAGTGATGACAGGTTAACATAATTGGATAAATCAGTTTGATGCTAAACCATTTATAACCATGGTCATCACCTCTCAACAAAGTATTTCCTATTCTAAAGAAACATCAGGTAACCAAGGGATGTGTGCTGCTCATATCACATTTATGTAAAATACAAAACACAGTATTTTCTAACTTTCAGTCTGAAGTCTCTTTCTCCTCCTACTCTATGCCCGAAAATTGACTTCTGGATGACCTCATATGTGATCACAGGGTGAAGCTTGGAGAAAATGGAGCAGACATTTAACATACTGATCCCAAACACTGCCCCTTTTCAGGAAACTTGGAGTCAACTCAGGAAGTTACCAATAAACACACTAAATGGTTCTCTGAGGTCTGAAAGTCACTGATCCTCTCAAATCCACTAAAGAGAATCTCTTCTATTACTGTGGCTTGGCTGCTGCCACATACCATTACCAGCTCACAGACCACCCTTCATGATCATCCCATGTTCAATTAGGAAGAAGGTTTCAATTCAGAAGTAGGACTGGTATCCGGAATCTTCTCTACCATCCAAGGAAGAAAATTTTTCTTATTAGTTATTTTGAGAGGTGAAGTAGGAAGTTGGGAAAGTATTATGATTCTGAATATGACCATAAGAATCTGATTCTTAGGAAGAAATACATCTCAGCAACATCCTCAACATCCCATAATTAATTATTTCATGGAGTCACAGCCATGAAAGGATCAGTGCTCACCAGAAAGAGACCATTTCTTTACCTGCCACAACTCCACACTTCCCACATTGGGCTCCACTAAATGTCCTTCACCATGTGTCACATATAGATGAAACTCTGCCATCTAGGTTCGCTTATCCCATAGGACTCATTTGCCTTTTTCATAGTTAAGTTGCTAGAGATGAATAATATTAGTCATCATGTCCCCAAGAGTCATTGTTATATATGGCTGGATTATTCATAGATACTTTGGGTAAACATTATACTATTGTAGTTTGGACTCAGCACCAAAACTAGAAAACCTAGTGGAGATCTTTCTAAAATCTTATAGTGAGATTTTTTTGGATCCAAAATGTTTTTGCATTTGGCCTCAAAACAGCTTACATTACTGATCATAAATGCACCACTAGCCCTTCACTTGGTGATGTGAAGTTATTTTCTTTCCTTAGTCCTGAGGCTTAGAACACTCCTTAAATATTACCATCACCACCTCCAACTGAATAGAGAATATTGTACTATTTCTAAATCAAGGATCAGCAAACTATGCCCCATGGACCAAAGCTGGCCAACTGTCTATTTTTGTAAATAAAGTTTTATTGGGATACAGCCACGCCCATTCATGTACATATCGTCTACAGCTGTTTTCATGCTATATCCCCAGAGTTGAGTAGTTATGACAGACATATGGCCTGCAAAATCTAAAATATTTACTATCTGGGCCTTTATGGGAAAAGTTTGCCCTATTACAAATCATAAGGAAAACAAATTGTTTATTCAGAATAACTTCGTCCCCATCCCAACAAAAGAAAACAAAACCAGAAAACAACCCGGACCCAAGTAAGTAGTGTTTGCATACTTAAGGGCTAGTCTAACTCTCTTACAAAGTACCGTCTAAAATACGATGCATATAATATATAAAATATTTGAAAGATAAATATAAATGACAAAAATTCTGGAGGGATATATATATATGTATTTATATTTATCAAAGGAATTCTGAGTTTCCTGGTTTGGGGACATGATAAAACTCAAATTCCGTTCCAGTCACATGGAGTGACTTGGGTTCTTAGAAAAGAAAATAAGGGTAAAAGGAATGTGATGTAACAAACATTGGTCATCAATAAGAATACAGTGAAATTTAAAAAGTATCTCCAAACTATGCAATTCTATCCAGAGTTTTAAAGGGAACATCTTCCATGTACATGCAAAGGGAAAGGGACTGGATGGGGGAATGTTTTCTACTGGAATCACATCCTGAATCACCCCTAACACGTGCTCCATCCAGAGACCAACCCAGGGGCCCATTCCCACCACAGGACAATTCTAAGTCAGGACACCACTGGATGCATCTGTAGGTTAAGACGAGGATCTGCTATTATGAAGGATTTTGGTCAAGGCTTTTCAACCTCAACTTCAATCTCACCCAGACTGGCAGCCCTTGGGGCTGCCCCAAAGCCATCCAAGTGTGTCTGGTGCATGGTCACATTTCGTTTAGTCTACACAAAGCTGATCTTCAATGTTCATTTTTAATTTACTACCAACATTTAAAAATGGGGAGATCTCACCAAATTTTTTGAATTTGGGGCCTCTCTTGAAAAACCAAAAGACTTGAGAACCCTGGGCCCACATCCCACATTCCTGCAGGCAGCACCCCTTGAGCTGAGTAGCAGTTGCCCCAGTGAGGCACAGGTGCTCTCTGTTTCCTGTGACCTGAGGCTGAGCATCATGGGCTGTTCCCCATGTCCCTGGCACTGTTATTTTTCTCACACCTGGCCTGCTTTGCTCACAAAAGACACCTGCTCTGTAGGCATCTGAATTTCAACCCCAGAGCTAACCCTTTAAAGCAACTAATATGTTTCCAAGTGGATGAGGAAAGTGATTTTTCTCATTCTCCAGCTCATGTGCACACTTTCCCCCTCCCTCTTGGCCAATGACTATCTGTAGACATAAAGCTCATGTATCCTTGGCCAACGGCTCACCATCAGGCACTTGAAAAAGGCAGCTCCTGCCCTCGTGACCTATCATTATGGACATTTGATCATCTTGGTCTCTTCTATCCTTAGTTACTTACATTGATATTACAGCTCCACACCAGACCTCTAATCGTTATAAGCAGTCCAAAGACAATATCTACAAAGAAAGCCTTAGGCATAAGGAAAGTCACACTTTAAGTAGAAAGCCTAGAAAGCCTTTGCCTATCAGAATCAAGGTACCCTTTTCTAGAGTACAAATTAGAGGGAAGATTTTAGGTGCAATCACTTTCCCCTACAGAAGATATTTAATCCCCTGGGTGACTTCTGAATTGGGTTTAATGTCTCAAATTTTGAGTTGCTATAGGAAGTGGATGGTGTGGAATAAATATGCAAAACTTTCTTTTTACTCTAAGTATTGATCAACAGATAAATGGATAAACAAAACAAATTGTGGTTTATACATATAATGAAATATTCAGCTTTAAAAAGGACATTTTGATACATCTATATGAATGAACCTTGAAGATATTATGCTAAATAAAATTAGTGACAAAAGGACAAATAATTGTATGATTCCACTTATGTGAAGCACTTAGAGTACTCATATTCACAGGGACAGAAAGTAGAACAGTGGTCACCAAGGGCTGGGGGGAGGAAAGAACGAGGAATTAGTGTGTAGCGAATGCAGAGTTTCAGTTGGTAAAGATGAGAAAGTCCCAGATATGGATGGTGGTGATGGTTGGACAACAATGTAAATGTACTTAATGCCACAAGACTGGATACTTAAAAAAATAGTTAAAATGGTAAATTTTATGTTATATATATTTTATCACAAGAAAAATAAAAAAACCCTAAGAAGTGTAATATATCAGGGGGAAAAACTTTCTTTTTACTCCTAGGGAAACTCATAAAGTCCATAGTGAGAGTCGTAAGGTGACGTTCAGTCTAAAAGAAGACAGAGCACACTAGCAGCAGCATTACAATGTCATGTTCATCTCCACCTGGCCCCAGTGTGTGGGGAGGGCAGCAATGTTCAGAGGGTGAGGCCTGGCCTGACGTGCTGACCTGGCTCTACGTGACCTCTAAAGGACCCATCGGAAAAGAGCGTGCATCTCCACTCACAAGGGAAAGCCTATCACAGGGAGTGAAGCTTGGGAGGCTACACCTCCAGCCCCGTTCAGGCAATGAAAACATTATCCTCTTATCTTTTCCCAAACATACACTAAATCTTGCATTTCTGTGCAAAACTTCTATTCTTGGCACGGGTGTGACAGCAGCACTGCGCAGGTATATTAAGTCTGTACACATAATGATATATTTTGGCCACCTAGAGGATGATGATGGTGATGGGGAGTGACAGAACCCTGGGCTCGGAGAGCGGACGCCGGCACTAGCACTAGCCCTGGGCACTGTTCACCTTCCATGCCACCGCCTGTCAGCCAAGCAGGTGAATAAAACAACAGGGTTCAACAAATCTTGGGCATGCAAGTGGGCAGGATGCTTTCAGGAGTCCCTTCCACACCACGGCATGAAAGTGGAACTCATGTAGGAGGAGGTTCGTTGGTCAAGCAAATTTTACAGAGATGCTATGGGAGCATTGGGAACAGACTTTTATTTAACAGAGACTTAACACAAACTTGATACAAACCCTACATTATGCAAAGCTTCATCACAATTCTACAGATGTCATACCTTGTGGGAGTTGGTTGGAGAGCAGATTATTATTATACTTATTAGCATTTTGACAAGGGAGGTTTTTTACCAAAAGGGCTACAAAAATGATACAGACACCCTTGGTGATGCCCCTACCCCAGGACTGGCCCTGAATGGGAAACCTGAAAGGACTGGTAGGAAGTCTCTGCCCACCCACCTTCCCCTTGCAGAGGCAAATGAGAGACTCAGGTTTGGAACCACTGCAGTGACACTGTGACTCCAGGACCTTTGCCGACAAGACTATCCAGCGTCAGACTGGACATGTATTATTATGACTCTGCTTACAAGGGCGGGAAACCCAAGAGCACGGACGTGTAAAAGTCCAGCCCGGTGAGCCTGGGAGTAGGACCCAGCAGGCCAGCCAAGCAGCCCCACTCCTTCGCTGGGCCCCCGACACAGTGCTGAATTATATTCCATCAGCCGTGACGCCCACTTCCACCAGCATGGCCGTAAAGGGACACGCTGGAACACTCGCCTTCCTCCTTGGCCCTCACCAGCAACTGAATTTGAGGTTTTCGTCATTTGGGTTGGCCCTCCTAGCCCTTGGGGACAGCTGTAGAATCTTAAGCCCCTGAAGCCAGTTCAGCAGAAGGTCCCCTTTGCCAATCTCCTCTAGGAGTTGTTAGATGACTGAAGTAATATCATCTCAGCTGAGCCTTCCTTTTTGCTGTTTTTTCCCCCTCTACATTATTTTAGACAAAGCTGTCTGTGCTCAAATCTGTTGCACTTGGGATGTCTTCCATCACTAGAAGGACTCTCCTTCTGACCTGGCACCAGACCTGATATCCAGGCTGCTTCTCCAGTCAGATAAAAGGGGCTTGCCTGGGGTGAGGGGCAGTAGGAATGGGGGAAACTGCTGATTTGTGGCTAATTTAGTTCAACCAAGTCAACACACAATCATTTAACATCACCAACATTTTCAATAGACTTCTGAAGAAGGAAAAAGAAAAACTGATCACTCCTCACTTACCACATCCAACTCGCAGAAATAAAAATACCTAAAGCACATACATGAATGGCTTTTTCAAAAGCCTGAGAGAGCGGAGTTGATCTTTATTTTCTTATTAAAAATGTGGGGTATTTTTCCTTAGAGTTAATATGTAGTCTTTATTTTACATTAAGTACTCTTTTGAATTCATGTCTTCACAAAATTGCTCTTAGCTTTTGAAGTAGAAGGTACTTTAAACAAAAATACTGTGCAATGTCAGCACTTTTTTCTTTTAAATATTGAAATAAATAAAATAGTTAACTCTCTTTTTTTTTTTTTGTCAGTTTGTTCGTGTCCAGTTATTTCTGTTGTAGAGCAATTCCAGTCTGACCTGGGTACTTTCTCACAGACACGCAAAGAAAATGCAACGAAGAATTTTAAAAAGGAAAAAAAAAAAATCTTCTTATTGCACAAACTTAGGCCATTCCCGAGACTTCTCTGAGCTGAGCTGAGTTGTGCTGAAGGATTTTCCACTCCTGTGTTGGCTGAAACACACTCACAGGAGGGGGCCGGGCAAGGGAAGAGGAAGAGGAGGAGGAGGAGCCAATCATCGTGGCTTCTTTTCACCTTCTTCGGAAATGGCTTGCTTGAAGGATGCCGGAGTCCCCAGGTCATAGAGTTGACTGCAGAGGGAAAGGCAACGAAAGATAAAACAAAAAACAACAGCACGGAACAACTACCTAAAAAAGAAAGATTAAAATTAAGGGGATGGCAGAAGTGAAATGATTTGAAAAGAAAAAACAAAAAAGAAAGAAAGAAAGAAAACCACTAACTAATGGCCAATCTAATGAGGCTATGGCAATGAAAACCAGGCTGGTGTCTCCGGTGCCTTGAACGTCAGCAGCAGGAAATCAGCCGTGAGAAGGGCAGGTCAGTTGCTACTGGGCAAGAGACAGAGGGAACACAGCTGGATTTTCAATTCCTAGGTGGCACAGCAGGCAAAACTGGGTGTTAGTGAAAAGGTTTTTCTTCTCCTCCACTTAGAAACCAAACAAACTGAATCTTTTCATGACTAAAAATCCCAGAAAGGACTATTATGATGTAATCTATCACCTAAGTGGAAATGGTATAGGACTAGTTCAGCCACTGAAAACCCCAACTGATGTCCAGTTGGCCTAAGGCCAAAAGGACACTCCTTCACAAGCACACACCCTCACCTCCAGCCCTGCCCTAAGCCACGGGGTCCTTTCCAGTCTTCCCCTAGCCCAGTGATCCCAAGTGACAGCCTTGGAACCTGGTGGTAGTTCAAACCAGGTGGACCCTTTAGCCTGGATGGGTACCACCAACCAGGCATAGATTTTGCTTCTAGATAAAGTAAGCCCGCTAAGTTATTCTGGCCTTTGGAATGGAGTAGTCAGTATAAAGGAGTAACTGATAAAACCAAGTACCTTCACGTTCTACATCAGAGGTGGTTTCTGAGGGCAGAGATGGGCGCCCCACCAGTGCCCAGATCGCACTGAGCTGAGGAATGAGGAGGGAGGAGGGAGGAGGGGAAGGAGGAGCAAGAGGGACCTAAATGGAAAAGGGCAAAGCCAGCAGGAGATAATGCTCAAAATCAAATGAGCAGCTCAGCCTCTTCCAAGTTGAAACTCCTTCCCCTCCACTGCCCAGCTCTCCTGCTGGCCCCAAGCCATCACGCACGGGCCAGGCCTACGGGCCTGGATTAGATGTGCTTCCACAGCCGAGACCCATCCGTCCACTTTCCTCCGCCACCGAGTCCTCCCAACACACCTGCTCCTGCTCCCTTCCCCAATCCCATCCCTCCTCATCTCTCCTCTCCGATGGCTGTTCTGGTGCTCCGTCCCCAGCTTCCCCCTCTTCCCTCATGCTCCTCTGCTCCTTCCTGTTGCCACCTGCCTTGGTCCCTCCACTTTAGTGACAAAACCTCTGTGGCTGGTCCTCTGACCTCCCACAGAGCGCCCACGATTATTCTCATCCAGTCATGAGTCCACCCCCTGCCAGGAGTCTTTCTGTCCCTCTCCCAGTGCCCTGACCCCACTGGTCAGATATCACCTGCCACTCTTCAGTGAGTCTGTCTCATCACCATACCTCATGCCCTTCTAGTTTCCTCAAATCCACCCTTGGCCCCCCCCAACACACACACACGTACTTTTCTTCTTTTGCTCTATTTAAGCTACCTGGAAAATCACTAGTTAGTTCCCAACTTTGCACTCTTAACATCCATTTTCTCTTTTGTTTCTTCGGGCCAGGCCAACTGCAGGCCGTGGAAAATGCCCTGCTGTGTTCTCAGGCTCCTGCTCTGCTCCCCCTGGCCCCCGTAGGAGGCTTTGTTTTCCATCCCTCCACATATGGCCAACTTGCCCCCACCCCGTCCTCACACCTCACTTCCTCTCCTTTACCCTTCACCACCAACTCACTGTCACCGGGCTCTCATCTGACCCCCAACTTGACCAATGGATGCTGTGTCCAGAGATGACTTCTTCAACCTTCTTTCAACAATACTTATTGAGCATCCACTCAGTGTGTAGAAGGAGATTTAATAAGACTTCCACTAATTAGCTCAGTTCTCAGTTTACATCACCAAATAATTATGGCAAACTGGTATCGGGCACTGTCCAAGGGACATGAGTGATGTCACCTTTGCCCTTAAGAAACACACCATCTGTTTGAGGTGAAGGACTACAAACAATCATAATGTCGTGTGATAAGCACAACAGAACTAGCAGGAACAAAATGCTACAGAATAATACCTAAGCATGTTTTCAAATTGTTATTTTTGACATTTTACTCGGATCCAATTGTGCCTCCCAGCTTTGCTTTTTGTTCAACTCCTCCATTCTCTCTGACAAGAGACATTCTTGCCTACAAAGTAAATAGCAGTAATCAATCTAGACTTCTTTGCTGATCTGGATGGCTTCCTCCAAGGAAATCTCCTGCCTACTGTGATCCACAGCAAAAATAATCACATACTACCCCATGACAGTGCCTACACATTTTTAACTATTTCTGAATATCTAGTGTGACCTACTCGCTCACAAATAAATCCACTGGACAACAAGTCCATTGGCCCCATGTTTAATTTTATCCTAGCCTTCACAGTGCTAAGCATCATATGCTGTTACTCAGTCCACAGTTACCAAATGAACAAAGGTATATCTGAATGAAAATTATCGTCCAAGGTCCAGCATGAAAGGCCAAATGTCTCAGTCACCACTAATGGCATAAATCTATCATGTACCTCCTGATATAATGCACTGTGAAGGATAAAACATCATTTCTATAGTGTTCTTACCAAAAAGGCACAACCTCATTTTAATCATCAGAAAACAGCATACAAACCTAAAGTGAATGGCTTTCTATGAAATGACTAGCCAATATTCTTCAAAAGTATCAAGGCCATGAAAAACAATGACTGTGGAACTAACTGTTACAGATTAAAGGACTCTAAGAGGGCATGGCAACTAAATGGAACATGTGAGCCCAAATTGGATCCTGGACCAGAGAAAGACCTTTAGTGACACAATTGGCAGAATTGAGTAAGGTCTGTAGATCGTAATATTGTATCCATGTTAATTTCCTGATCATGATAATCATACTGTGGTTATCTGGAGAATCTGAGCAAAGGATGTATGGGAATTCTTGTTTTTATTTTTTTAAGTTTTTTCTAAGTGCAAAATTATTTCAAAATTTTAAAAAATTTTAAAGTCTTAGTCATTGGTTGAGGGCCAGTGGGGAGATACTTTGAAAACCTCATTGCCAATGTTTTTTAGCAAATAATTCAGTTCTGATAGGGATCCTCCTTCATTCTCAGTTATTTTATAAATCAACCAAGCAGAATGGCTTTTCCTATATTGTCATTTTGAGTAGATGGTCAGAAATCACTTTTATTATACAAGTCAATGTTTTAGTGTTAGAAGCACTTGGGCATGTGACTGAAATACAGCCCAAAATGTTCACTGCCTGACACTTCACCACCCCCACCGTCACCACCAAAACATTGACCATTGAGGAAGCTCGATCTTAGTTCTTTTAGAGAGTTAATGAGGACTTAGACATTGCTACATCCCAGCCTAATGTGTAATAGGCTGTTTTGGGGTTTTTGTTGTTTTGTTTTTGTTTTACAGCATCAAATACCTCCTCTTAATCCAGTGGGGTCTTTAATAAAAGACCTCAATGCCCTTTACTGATTTTACTCAAGAGCTTTTCAAACTGTGATCTTTGGCGAAGTCAGTGTAGACAAAGGAAAGATTATTAGAAGACTCAGACAACATTTACTGACCCTGGGAATTCAGACCAGTCACCAAACCTGATCAAAACTCAGGTTCCTCATCAGTCAAATGGGAATAAATAACATCTATTCTACCTTACACAATAAGATTCATCATGAGATAACGTTGGGTACATATTATGATAGGGAAAGAAATGCCCAATCCCAGGGATAGAGAAACTGAGGCAGAGCTCTATGTCAACAAATTCACACAGGGAGTTGAGTCCAGAACCCAGAACTTTTCATCTCTACTTTTGGATGAAAAGTAGAACTTTTCATCTCTACTTTTGGACTCTACTCACCAGATCAAAAAATGCCTCTCAGAATATACACAACACATGTAACTTCACTTTCAAAGGCTAAACAAATCGACTATGGAAAAATATCTAATATACTATTCTGCTCAAACTTTAAGTACATGTCCAAGATCATATTCATCAAATGTAACAGGAGGCATATTGAGATAAAATTAATTAATTTTATTCCACCATAAAGTGAGAACCTCCAAACAGCCTTTAGTTCTTTTCCCGAGTAATGATCTTGTGTTCCCTCAAGTGCTATATAAAGGCAATATCTGGCTGCAGCCCATTAGGTGCATAGAGAGATGCAAGGTAAGCAGGAAGACTTAAAGGGATACTATTGATGTGAACATCGTATTTTTTTTTTGTTAAATCCTTCTCTCTAAAATACCAGTAGTGAATTGGATTACTGACTTTAAAGTACCTTTAAAAAATTAAATGCATATTTCTAATTCCCAGTGTTACAGCGATTATAGCATCTGATCTCTAAATAGTTTCAGTAACAGAAATAAAGGATTAGACCGTTCCAGGTAGGAAAAAGCATCAGGTTGACAACAACAATAGTCACCTTTACATCAACAGTTCCCCCCAGGGGATTTAAGTGTTGTAACAAATTTTAAAAGTTCTGTATCTTTGGTTCCTCTAGCTTTGAGATGGGTCTCAGAAAATTAGGTGACATTTCTGAAGCATTTTGGGTGGTACTTTACTGAGCTGAGGACAAAGGAAACTGGTCAGATCATTTTCATCTTGATGACTCTAATTTCTTTCATATTTTAAAATTTGAGTAGCGATCCTTATTTAACAAAAGAACAACAGAAAGATAGGTACATTGGCGGCTCACACAGCTCCTACAATTTCTGAGGTCACAAAAAAAAAATCTCTTTAGACATCGGGAGGGAATGTCTAGAAATGATGGTTTGGAAGATGAGTTATCTCCAATATTCTGTACAGAATCTTAACAGGAATTCTCTTTTATAGGATCTAATTGCTTACTCTTCAGTTGTTCAAATTGCTTTTAATAAGGTTACCTTTTTAAGCTATATTTATTACAAATACCCTTTTCTTCAGATGAAACTGAGAAAAAGCAAAGTATGTATATATATATATACATATATATATACATATATATATATATATATTCCTTACCTAAAGACTATGGAAGAGGCAGTAAAAACAATGGTAAATAAAGAGTATAGGTTCTAGAATCAGACCAGGGATCAAAACCTGGCTCCCTACTGGCTGTACATTTCTGAACTTTATTACTAAGTCTCAGTTTCTTCATCTGCAAACTAGGGGTTGATACAAGCACCTCTCTAATGGGAGTGATCATGAGGATTAAGTGAAACATTATAAGGAAACACTTAGAAGAATGACTCACGCATAAATGTCGACCATTGTTATCTAGAGAAAGGGGATAAAGATATAATCTTGACCATCAAAGTGGTTGGAATCCCAGGACAGCCAGCTTACTCTTCCTATATCTTCCCTTCCAGAGTTTCCTTCCTTTGCCTTAAGACATTTGCCTCCAAAGCAATGTCCATTCCACTCCCTCAACTTAACTCAACCTTTCTGGGTCAACTTTCTCAACTGAAAAGTGAAAGATTTAAACTTGATCATCTTAAAAGTCCCTTGCAGTTCTTTTTTTTTTTTAAAGGATACAAATTCTGAGTCTGTTCAAAGATACTACAGGCAAGGTGAGACAAGATGCTCGGGAAATGCTAAGAAACATTACAATGCTCATTTTGGCTACACTAACTGAGAAAAGTGAGGATATCTACCACTTCCAAAAAGAGAAATTGAAGATCAAAGCTATACCATTAAAAATAAAATAGAAAAGAAATACCCATCTTCAGATAAACATTCTCTTAGGAGTGTGCCTTGTTAGACAGTTCTAAACTGTTGGTTCCCCATTAGAACACCAAGCTAGACACTGAAATTAGGTGGTCTTTTATAATTTGTTTTAATTACATGGATTAAAAAAATACTCAATTTTAAAGGCAAGCTGTCATTGAGAATTCTGGAACTAAGAACAACTAGACAGATTTCAAATGATAGTGTAGATTGGTTGAACAAATTTTTATTAACACAGAAGCTCATATTTCATCAATGAAAGCAAGCTATAATTCTATAAATCCAATATCTGAGTCAGAGGAACACAGTAAAGAGGTAGAAAATGACAACAAGAGTAGGTTGTATCCCTTTAGCAGAAACCTACTGGAACTGACTGTACCGGCTTATTCACACACGTGAGCATGCAGAAATATTACAACATTGGAGGTCCTAGGAACAGGCCACATACAGATTAGGCAGAACATCCCAAAAGTGGGTGGAGTAGTTACTTTCATTCTCAAAACTGAGAATAAACACCTAGGCAAGCACATCTAAAGCATGAGAAAAGTGGAATCCCTTCTATTTCTGGCTACCAGGAAAGCACAAAGGGTCCATTTGCAGGTATCCTCACTTGTCCTTGCTTTTGTTGGGTTGCTTTGTTATTTTAATGAGCAGTCTAATTCATGATGATCTACAAAGGCTGGATTGTCAAAGCAGATCTCCCAGACACTTACAAGCAGCCTGTTAACCGAGCAGCCACTTGGATCTCCCAACCCAAGCCAAATGGCACTGCCTGTGTCTCTGGACCTGTGCTCTCTCAGAGGCCAGAGAACCTGGCCACTCTTAGTGGGAGTTCAGAATCTTCGAAACAGCCCAGTGGAGTGTTGTGCCTAATCCAGGATCTTCTTTAATTTGAACTCATCCCCTTGGCTGTGACATTGGTACCCAGAGCAAGGAATACCACCTAGACATGCAGTGCCCTGTGGCCCCATCTGCTTATTCCTACACAAAGCCAGCAGCCAACACCCAACTTCTGTTCCCTGGACTCTACTTCTATGTTTAGCCAAGGGAAGCAGAGTTAGCCAAGCACTTCCCCAGCCATGTTCTCTTGTAATTGAAGCCAGAAGCCCACCATTCTCCACACAGAGCCCTCCCATAGTCCAAGCAAGCCTCAGTTCCCGCACCTACGCAGGCCCGCATGGGTCCGCATGCACACACGGGCACAGAGAGCAGGCGGAAGGCACTCCAGTAGCCGCTCCCACACTAAGAAGGGGGTCCAAACCCAGGAAAAAGAAAAAAGAAAAAAAAAAACAAGCTGGTGGGGTGGGGTGGGGACAAAGCAAAAAGAAAGAAAAAGAAAACTAAAAAAACCAAAAATTATGATGGTTTTGCCCGCATTGTAAGACAGGTCGGCCAAGACATACCTTCTGACTAGGACCTCGGAGCCGGTGGTTCTCGGGACTGTCAGTGAGGTGGGTGTTCTTCTCCGTCGCCCCAGGGGCCTTGAGCAGTGTTGCTTTGGTTTATTTCAGGAGATGCTATTGGAAACATAAAACAAAGTGCCTGGCCGGCACTATAAAAAATAGAAGAAATACAGGAGACTTGATCATCCAACAAGTATTTATATGTTTTTAAACAGGGGCGAGGGGCTGGGGAAGATACTGTGAGGTCTCCTTCTTTCTTCCATGAGCGTGGCCTCGGGTTGTGTTGTCACTGCAGAGCCCATGACTTTCTGCTCATGTGTTCCATTCCTGCATTTGGAAGTTGTTCTTCGCCAGGAGGAAAGTGCGGAAAAATCAGCAACAACAAAACAGCAGCTCTGCTGACGGAGGAGGAGCCAAAGAGGTGGCTGGCCAGGGCCCTGGCACTGGAGGGAAGCCAGACAGGGGCGCCCCGACTTCTCTGGAGCCGCTGACATTTTCTTGCAAGCAGAGAGGAAGATGGAAAGGTCAGGGAGGAGAAGTGGGGAGGGGGTCTGCGGTGGGGAGCCTCAAACTCCATGGGGCACGGAAAGTGCAATCATCTCCCAGTGAGGAAATTCTCCCCCCAGTGGCTTGCCTCTAAACAGGATATTACTATGATTTCTTTGATTTCTCTGTCTCTCTCTCAAAAAAACTCTGATTCTAATAATAGCTAGAATATATAAATAATAATTTTTAAATGTTATTGGTTCTTTGTTTCCAAACCCAAAGTTCCTCTTCTCTCCATTTGGCCAATAAATATGAAAATTGAGAAAATCAACTCTGCTCATGTCAAAAAGACCCCCTCCCCTCAAAAAAGAGATAATCCACCTAACTTCCTAGTTCTATGGAAAATAAATAGCACATCACAATGCCATTGCTCTGAAGAACTCTCATTCTGCTCTTTTGTTTTGTTCTGTTTCAGTAGCTTGTGTTTCTGATGTTCATACCCAAAATAGAGGGATGGCAGGAGGGGAAGGAACACGTGGAAGGTGAGGGAAAAAAGCAAGGACAAAGGGAAAACCTAAAGTTGTCTTTCATTAAAAGAAGTATATCAGAACCAGCACAATGACCAAAGTCAGAGGGGGGTGGCTAGTTGCCCAGAGAGTCTGTTCCGTGGGTTTAGCAACTGCCCTTTTTATCTGCTGTGGGTGAACCCCGGCCACTGCGGCGTCCTCGACAGGAGCGAGGCTCCTCCAAATCGTCCTCATCAAAGCCGTGGAAAGTTGAGGTGTCACTTTCTGACGTGGAACCGAATAAGTCCTCCGTGGTGCGTGCTGCAGCCGCTGCCTCCTTCTCCTTCCTGCCTTCTCCTCCCAAATGAGCTGACATGTATGATGAATATATCAGCACATGGGTTAAGCAACAGACAGCATTATTAATATTCTCATTACCTTATTATTCTTAATAGCAAGATAATAAAACCATTGTCACACCAAAAGGGAGTAAGCAGGTACATCACCTGGTGACAGGGATTTGGGACAAAGCAAACATTTCCAGGGAAGAGGCTTCCCCCCTCCCCAAAAAAGCATCATCTCCACTATAATACATATGTCCACAGCTTCCGACAGCAAAAGATTCAACCATGATCTTCCTTCTCTTCCGCATGCACACATAAGCATGCACGCTCACTCAACCCTGCCCCGGACAATGATTTTCTTTGGTGGTTTTAAAGCCTGGTTGGGATTTCTTTGGTGTTTTCGGTCGGTGTTTCTTTGTACAATGTTTGCCCTTCACTTTGACAGTCAGCTTTACAAAGGTATTACTGTCAGATAACCCATTCAAGGTGGTTAAGCCTCCATCCATTTCATTTTTATTTTTGCCCGCTTTTAATCCCATTCTTTCGGAACCCTTTCAATTCTGCCCTTACACCATGTGGTTCATTTGCACTGAAAGCGAAAAGAGGTTGGAAAGCCTGATAAGTGGTGGGTAATAAAAGAGTTTCTTGTTTTCTTTAACCACTGGAGGAAATCTCTGTGATCTGTTCCCACAGATACACACACGCACACACACACACGCACGCACGCGCGCGCACACACACACGCGCACACGCACACTCCAGCCACTAAACACGCCCAAGTCTCAGTTACTCCAGAAAGTTCAGAGTTGTCAAATCCAACTCAGAGCCGTAAGAAGGTGAGAAATAGGAGTAAAAATAAAAAGCCTAATAAAACAGAGCCTCCTGAAACCTGTAAAACTCAGGTTTAAGCTTTTTTTCACATTCTAAATGGGTCCCAGGACCGCAACCACAGAAAGTAATAACGCACCACTGAAGGTGCCAATGTCAGGAATCCCACTTTCTCCCTGGAAACAGAAGTAGGGAGGCCAATGGGAAGGGAAAGATGGCTCTTCCAAGCTCCACTGTCTTCTCTGGAAGGAACCTAGGGAAGCCCCAGAGAAGTATTTGCCCACCTGCCTTAACAAGCACATCCCATAGGCTAATGCCACCTATTTATTCCCAAGGTACCAACTATTACAGGAACATCAGAGTCAGACCTGGACTAAATGATCCACCAAAATTAATCCTCAGAAAATGCAATGAGAATACCTAGGCTGCATTAAAATGGCCCCCTGTGTCACATAGCAGACAAAACCTGGGGGAAAAGCTGAGTGAAGGTTGCAGAAAGAGAGGCTTTGTGTAGAAAATCAACTTCCCACTTCTGATGCCCCATGGATTAGATTCAAGTACCCTATCTTTGTAGCAAAGAAAGGGGGAAATTACAGCAGTTTGCAATGAGATTTCTGAAGCTGCCCTCTCTAACCCATCCAAGCCTACAGCAGTCCATAACGCTTTGCTTAGAATACCACTCCACCAAGTGACCTTGCTTCTGGCAGTAGAGATTTTGTCTGCTTGCTTGCTTTTAAAAAACACTGAATTGAATTGCATTTATTTTCTTTTTAAGTATCTAAAAAACAGAGTCCACTATCATAAGGGCCTTGTCTTCTAAGCTAGCACCAGTATAGTAAAAAGTTCAGCGTTGGGTATCATGTTTGGACAGTAAATGAATTGATGGAATTGCACAAATGACTACCCTGTCAGGGGCCTCGAGAGTTAAGTGTTGAGGGTTGTGTGCAATGGAAACCACAGTCCTTTTCAAATTACTGATTTGCCACTCAAGTCAGTCTTAAGCCCTAAACAACCCTAACATCAAAATAGAAAAGGGCTAAAGCCAAGGTTTGAAGACAAAGCAAGGGAAGAACTGAGTTGTTACAGTAAACCAAGATGTGGTCATTTCAGTCCTCTTGGGATTGGGAGTGAAAAAGACACAGGTTAGAAAAGCAGAAAGGAGAAATGACTCCTCAATGCTGGAACCATCCACCCAACCGAATTGTGTTTCACCTACTAGTCAGTAGTTGATGAGACGAAAAATGAGGCCAAAATTCTCTCTCCTCTCTGCCTTGCACTTGGGTCTAGTTGTGACATAATACAATATGCAAAGTAGGTAGTACCAACCAACCATGACCAGCCAAAAATAATGGTTTGGTTAGAATTGAAAAACAAAAAGACCACTTAACAAAACTTGAAGACCTAAACTCATTTTAGGAATGAAGGAACAAGACCAAAAGTCTCTTTTTGTTACTTTAGTTTTTGGATAGGTTAAAAATGAAAAAAAATTACACCAGATCAACTCCAGATTATTAGCTCTAGGAATGCCTTCCCTTTTGCCTCCTTGATCTCTCAGGGTCTCTTTTGCCTGTTCCATGTGAGAAAATGGCATGAGTGGCCAATGGGGGTGGTGTTCATGCCACTACCCAGGAGCCCAGGGGTCTCTGACTCCCACGGAGTTGTGATTGCTCTCCCAATATTCATGTTTCCACACTCTTCAGATTTGCCCCAGGCACTTCCACAGAACAAAGATGTCTTTTTATGCAAGTGCATCATCCAACACAAAAAAGCACGTTGCCTGTGTCTCAGGAGTTTCCACTCTACCTCGCTGTGGTCCACAACAACACACACAAAGAAAAATCCACCGCATGGAAAGGCCAGATACAAGTCAAAAACTTCTCTTTGCCCTTTTCCCTGGATCCTAGGGCATAACTTTTGGCCCTTTGGACCCAAAGAAGAAAAATATCAAAAGGACTGAAAATCCCTCTCCACTCGAAATCACCGCCACCATCATTCTCCACTCCACTCTCCAAGCCCACCACCACCAGATGGCAGAGGGATGCGGGCGGACCAGTGCCTGGTCTATGCTCCCGATGCAGCAAGGGGCCACACTCACCAGAGCGTCCACAGTCTGCACAGGACACCAGTTCTTCAGGCCGCCCACTCTTCTTGTTCATGTTGGAGCCCCCCAAGCAGAAGTCACAGTAGTTATTGGGAATGACTGTTCCATCCGGTCCTTTCTGAGCTGTGGGAACATTAAAAAAGAATTCCAATTTCAGGCTGAAATGAGTTTCTCCTGCCCTCTCTTCTCTTCCCATGTTGTGCCAGAATCTGCTTCAGAAAGAACAAGAAGTCTAGAATCTGAGCTTTGGTTACAACCAAGTTGTTAAATTGGGCTAGGTTCTCTTTCGGATTCTTCTGGGTTCAATGGTACTCATCATGCCTTGCAAGTCATCCAGAGTTTAATTTTTATAGTATTTCCCAGTTCTGTGTTTTTACAGAAATCACCTTGCTCCTCTGGATGACCGAACCATCCAGAAGGCCCACTGATCAAGCGAACACTAGTCTCAGCCCTAACCACGCAGCCCTCAGGACCGAGGCCTCACATATCAGACAGCAACCATAAACTACGGTGTGATGGGAGGGAGAGAACATGGTCACTGCCTGGACCTAGCCCTTGGGAAAGATGTCCTTGTTTAGGAGATATTCTTCCTGTCCCTGAAAAGGAAAACAAAGAAGCACTAGGGGGTAGTCATTTCCAGAAAGAACACCAAAGATGTCTTGAGGACTTTGATGAGCATCTTGGAAGGTACACAGGTGTCTGTTTTCATTCAGCCTCATCTCCCTGAAGTCCAGAGTCACTGATCATGGGAAATGCTCAGGAAAAGTTAATCTCCAGACTGGACACAGGTTTGCCAGGTACTCAGCTCAGCCTCATGCCAGAGATGGGTTAAATGGGTTAGTCGGTATGTCTCTAGGTTTAAGACCTTCACAAGTAACTGAACACACCAACTTCAAAACACACCCCTCCTGAAAATCCTTAAACAAAGGCAAAGAAAGATCTTGGGACATGACCTTGAAAACAAAGCCTTGTGAGTACCGTGTACATCCTCAAGCACCGAAATCATTCAATTTCAAGGGGCTAGTTGAAAAGCCTTGAACAGGTTCTTTACAAGGAGAGAAATGCCTCCATTTTCCTCTGCTTCTTTCTCCCTATTGTGGACACTTCTTTGTCACATTCACACTCCCTGTTTGTTACTAGGAAGAAAAGTCTTTCCATTTATGGGATCAGCCTTAACCACAGGGGTATCTTCCTCCTCACCATGCCCAATGTCTGTTGCTATCTTTCATTATTCACTAGCTAACATTAATCAGGGTCCCGTAGGGTACAAATCTGTAAAAGGAAGCAGATATGTGAGCAGAAATGCCAACCAGACAGTAAGTGATAAACGGATTCACCCACTTTAATATGATTCCCTCTGGTCCTCACTTCCTCCATGCCTCTGTTTTGCCTCCAGGAATAGAAAACTTACCTGGGGAAGGCGGAAGACAAAAGCTAGCAGAATTACATTACAGAGGGTTAATCCATTTATCAGTTGCTATTTGGATTGTTTAATCAGTTTCTAAGTCATTGATTTCCATCTTCAGGGAGGCAGATAATTCTCTGCAAGAGAAGTGTTGGCTGTTTGGGAGAGAGAGGGGAGCTGGCCACATTCTGGGTTCTGTTGGGTATGGGCTTTTCTTTATCAGTCACTGGATCCCAGAAACATCTGCATGGCATCGAGAATGATTTTGCAAACAACCTCCAAAAACCAGGACATCCACAAAAATTTTACTCGGCCTGTAAAATTTTCATTGCCCAAATCCAGAAGTACCAGTGTCCCTTTCTCCCTTCTCCTTTAATTGCCATCTTTGTCATTTTTAGAACTCTCCTGGGAAAATCCAAGCTTGTCCATGAAGCAAATAAATTCAGGGTTTCCTCATCAATGGCTAGAAATCTATTAAATGATGAACAGAAAGAAGAGTAGGGTATGTTAAATGTAAGGCTGGGGGTGAACCAAAGCTAAGTTTCATGACTGACATGAACTAGATATGAAATGTAGAGATGCCAGCCACAACTTAGGTAGCTTCCTACATGGAAGGTAATGAAGGAATCCCGTATGTCATTCCACAAAAACTCTCAGGGGGTTCAGTCTCCTCGTCTGTCTCTCTCCTGTATCTTAAGGGCTTCCTATAATGTCTGACTTCCTCCCCATTCACAAAATCTTTAAGCAACCAAAGAATTTGATTTTCTCCAACACACTGTAGCCCTTGTGATGTACGAGGATGAAGAAGGAAAATACAGAGTATAAGAACTTCCAGATAATTCTTTACAGTGTTCCCTACCAAGAGACCATTGGTAGAACACTTTGTTGAATCAAGAACTCCAATACTGCAAGAAATAAAAAAAATTCAGAAATGATCTAATAGAGCACAGCAGAGTTATGGAGGAATTGAGCTAAGTAAAAAGACCACAGGAATAGCATTTCATCCATCTGAAGAAGAGAAGTTTGTGAGGAGATTGAGTCAGAACAGGGTGCCCATATATATTTGTGTTGGCTGTTGGCCATACAATGTGCCAGTCTAAGGGGGTGAAGGAGGTTCTAAAATCCCACCTGCAGGTCCTAGAGTATGCCGTTGTGACATGCCAGGCCAGCAAGGGTGAGGAGGTACATTTTCAGTCTGACAATGTCCTGGTATAGAAAGTGATAGTGCACAGCTATGTTTTATTTTCAGAGAAGCCATATTTGCTTCAATTCCTACTCTCTTCTTACAACAGGGAGCTCAAAACAACCTTCCCTTGTGGTAAAATGGTATGGGATGGACTAATCGCTTGTACATCTGGTTCTCTTACATTTTTTGGTATTCAGGGATCAGATTCAGAATGAAGGTTCTCCCATGGAGCTCTCCCAATTTCCAACCAGAAATGACCAGTCATGGCTTAGGGAGAACACTCTGTTGGCATCACTATTATGACCCTTCATTTGGTTATACGTGTGTGCACCTGCCTCATATCCCCATAGTAGATGATCTTCTACTCCTTCGGGTTGGGGACCATGTCCCATGTACTGTTAGAACACCTACCTGCCCTGCACATCAAAAAGGGCTGCCAACAATTTGTGGAAAGAATGACTTAGAAAGGAATGGCAGAGATGTCAGTAGGTGGCACAGTGTTGCCCCTGGGAACCTCCTCTTAGGAGGATGATGCTTGCTTCCCCGTGACAGAGGTATCTGTCACTCTGAATGTCACTCACTGCCCCTGGTTTATTTCCTTACTCCTCAGAGGAGAGCTGGTCCATGTCCAAAGGGATTGGCTGGTCATCTGACCTGGTCTCACGGCCAGCTCATGGAGTAGGCAGGAGTGGGTAGCCGAGGACCCTGCATCACTAGAGAAGAGTGCTGTACCCCTCCTTCGGGAAGTGAGATGTTATTCTGTAACAATACACAAGAAAATCTAAGACTGTGACTCACTGTCTCTTGAGAAGAGGATATCAGGTTGTGCCTACCCACTCAGCCTCCCTTTTGTTCTACTGCTTGTTGAGAAGAAAAAGAAGCAGACATTTATTATACTACACAGGGTGGATCTTATGCTGGATGCTTTACATATGTTATTTCATGATTTTTACGAAAACTTTGTGAAGTAGGGATTATTTGACAGTTGAGGTAAAAGCAATCTGAAAGGATTACAGTGCTGGCTCCGGGCCCCAGTTACACCTCTTTGGTGGCAGGATTCCCCCCTGGTTTGTCGGTGTCTTCAGAGATTCTGCCTCTAATCACACTTCTCCACCTCCTGGGAAGTCCAGAGGCAAACACTTTCTGGCCAGACCTTGCATATAAAATATTTCATAAATCTCTTTAGAGTCAACCTGATTCACCCAATACGTTATTTACGAAGCCCAGAGCAATAAAAATTATTGAGATTGGCCTGATAAAAGAAGAAATTCCCTTTGAACTTAAATTTAAGTTCCTACCAAAGTAATCCATCCCGGGTGATCCTGTTTATTATCATATACTCTGTGAAAACACTTCTCTGGAGAACTCCAGAGGCTCATGGAGGAATTTTTTTTTAAGTAAAGCTCACACCATGGTTAGATTGGCCTATGGCCTGACCCAGCCATGAGCAATTTCCTGGTACCGTATATGAGATCATTATAAAAAGGATTTTACTATAAATAGGAAGCTCGCCCAGACCTTGCGAGTGGGACTTAAATAGAAATTTTGCTTCTGCTTATGGGAAATTGAGTCCCGCTTTATAGAATAAGATGACAGGGAGGGCAAAGGCCCAAGTGGTATCTCTATGTCAGCAACCGCGATGATGAATTTGGTTTTCTGTTGATTAATGCTCTCGTGGACTGAGATCATATAAGAGATAAAAGTAAGCTGCTGAGAAAATAAAGTGAGCCTTAAGAATTTAGAAATTTACCTGGGGGAGAAAAGTCTTAAAAAGCTCAAAGGAAAGAAAATGGAAATCAGGAACAAAGTTCATGAAGAAATGTAGAAAAAAATAACAGGAGGTAGGGGAGAGCATTCAAATAAATCAAAGCAAGAAAAGGAAAAAGCCAAGCCTCCAATAGTCCCGCCACCATGCTCAGGGACAGGAGAGCAGGCATTCTAGAAAGGTATTCGTGCACACCACAGGATTGTTGAGCTAAATCAGGCCTTGTGTCTATGGCAAACAAGGCCCCAAATTTTCCATAAAGCCACCACCCAGACAGGATTGTCTTTCCCCCTTTCAGTCTGTTCTCTGCCGCCGTGTGCCCGCCGCTCAGAAAAGAATGAGTGGCAGGGACAATCTGGCCACCAGCAACAGCCCCTCATCTGGGTTCTGCTGAGACCAGAGCCGCATCCCAGGTGTCCTAGGGAAATAGGAAGCAGGCCAGAAGTTTAGGCTCCTCCTTGGCACACGCACAAAAGCATGGTTTCACATCCTGAGCAGACATCAGGGCCTGGTGTGCACAAACACGCAGCCACACTCGCTACCCGCCGCCCAGCCCCAGCCCCAGCCCTGCAGCTCTGTTTCTGGGGCCCACTCGGTTTGGGCACGCGGCCCTTGCGGAATTCCGGGGCAGTGAGCAGAGCCCTCCGGGAAGAGATATGCCTCTCCTCGCCCCTCTCACTTGTTCCCCCGCCACCCTCCATGGCTGACAGTTCCTGTGTCCCTCTACAGGTCTGACATGTTTCCATGGCAACCGGGATCCTGGGCTGCGGCAGCTCTGCTCTTGCCACCTGTTATTACTTCATCTCTCAAGTGTAAAGCATGCTAGCCCGGCGCCACTTGGCTGTGCAGAGCGCATCTTCAGAGGACAGAGAAAAGAAAAGGGGAGAGGAAAAGAGGGAGAATAGAAAGGCAGCCCAGGCTGGCCATGCAGGACACGCTGGACAGGACGGGCCGGAGGAGGAAGCTCCCGAGCCGGAGCCGGAGCCGGGAGGGTGAAGAGGGAGGATGCAAACCGACGTGCCTGCCCTTCAGAATCAGGAGCAGGCCTCAGCTGGAGGCCACCGCCACATCCTGCTACCTTCTGCCCAGCCTTTAATGAGGGCCACGGGAGGGGAGGCGAGGCAGGCGGCGGGCTGGGAAGAGCAGGCAGCTGCAGGGAGATCCGGCAGGCCCGGCGTGGAGCGGAGCCAGGAGAGGGTTAAAAGTGGCGTGCTAACGACTGTGGGGAAGGCTGGACCAGAGGGCAAACAGAGCATCAAAGCCTGGATAAATGGCCTTAATTCTCATGCTCTCGCTCGCCCTGCTCCTTACGTGTTTACTCATATAAATTATCCCCATGGTCTGACACCTTTTCTCATTGCTTCGCTAGAACTGATGAAAAAATAAATCCCACAGATCCAAGGAATAAAAGTGTTGGGCTTCCATTCAGGCTGCTTCTTCTTGGCCACCTAATAGCAACTCAGGCCCCACCCCAGGGCTCCAGAAGGAAGACAAATGAAGCTTTTTTCCCCATTGTAGAGAGGCTAGGAGGCCGGGAGCCGGCGGGGAGATGGACACCAGGGTCCGCTCACCATAGGACCTTTGGGCCATCACGGCCCTCGACGGCCGAGAACCCGCTCTTCCTCATGGGCCATCCTGCCACCTAGCACGGAGGCCAGTGTGGGCATACAGTCAGGACTAAGAGGGCGGGCACGGGTGCTAATGCAGCGATTCCAGGAACTGAGATTAGCGCCAGCAGAAGAGAAGGCCCAAGGCTGATTGAATAAGTCCTCAAGTTTATGGATGGAGCTGATAAATCATCGCACTCCATATCGTCAAGGACAACGTGAGACAAAGCAAGCTGAAATGGCAGCACAGGCCACCCGAAAGCTAGCGATGAAGGTGGTTAATCGACTAAAGCCATGGTCAGAGGACGGGCTTCTCTGCAGAGGCCTCTGCACAGAGGCAAGGGGCCCCCATGGCCGGTTGTTAGAGTGTATTGCCAATCCAGAGGCAAGAGAATATGCTAGATGATGTGTTAAGGTCCCTTTTAGGCCTATGACTTGAGCGTTATCATCGGGTGAAAGAAGAAACAGAAAAGTGAAGTTTTCCGAACCCAGAGGCGCTCAGCCTTTCATCACTGTGTCGTATTTGGGCACGTGCGTCTCTCCCCAGTGGCTGTGCACTCCCTGAGGCCAGGGGCAGTGCCCTTGATCTCTGCACCCTGCACCTGGCAGTGACTGATATAGACCTGACAAGAAATGCTTAACAAAAGGATGCACAAATCTTCACAGAGGCTTTTTGGGGGGACGGGAGGGAATCTGCCGGGCAAAGGGAAGTTAAAGACTAGAAACTGAGAAGCTGTAAAGTCCCCTGAGGGCAGCGTGGCCATTCTAAGGCACTGAAAATGCCATTCCTTTCATATCAGGGCACAGAGAGGGTGGGGAGTAGAAATCCTGGGGCCCACTGGAGAGAGGAAAGGTGTGGTGTGGAAAACCAGTAGGTCTGCCCTCCCGTGGGAGTCCTCTCCCTGAGGCATTTCTTGGTCAACCAGGACCGAAGGGATCAAGAACGCCCAGACCCAGATGGCCCCAGGGCCTTGAGTCACATGCAGTCTCTCGACAGGGGCCCAGCCGCAGCCAGTGAGGAAACAGGCTCTGTCTTACTGTGTATTTTGGTGGCTATAGAAATATTACAAAAATTTCTAAATGTGGGGTCAGCCCTCCTTCCCTTTCTATGCCTGCCTTCTTTTCCTCCATCTCTAGCAAATGCAAAACTCGAACCTTTAGCTACAAACCTTGTGAATATTTACTTATAAAAACTGTGCTGTTAAGGACAGAAAACATATATCCGCTCACACTGGTATCTCCACCTCCACGGATATACTTGGTTAGAGTGACAATTTGCAGTTTGCAAAAAGGTTGCAACAATTTGCTAAGAATGTGTACACCATGTCACCAGCTCTGGGGCCCGACACGTCATATCCCTCCCCCACCCCAGAAATGACCTTTGCACTCCAGCCTTAGGTGGGCAACCCCAGGTCTGTCATTAATGCTTTGGAAAAAGTGAGAAAAAGACCAAGTAAAGCTTATGAATTTTCTCAGTGTTGATTAGGGAAAGCGCAATGAGATGTCTCAATTTTCCAGTGGAAGGTCATGGGGGTCAGTTCATCCCCTGGTGTAGCAACTTGTTATTGCCACCAAATGAGTCAGTTGAGGGGGAAAAACGTTAATTTGAGAGTAACTAGATCAACAACATGGCTCTAAACAAATTGGTGTCCCTCGTCTTAAAGAATTCCAGAATATCTTGGTGTGTCAGAGCTGGATAAGCTTCATCAATTTAAGTTGTTGGGATATAATTATTGTCGTGATTAGAATTCCACAAGCCCCCTTCCTGTTTTGCCCAGCCCCACGCTTCTCTACACTCCCCCCACCAACACCATACACAGTCCACAAATGGACCTGCATTGACTATGTTCTTCAGACTGAAAAACAATATTTAAGAAAAGGAAAAGGATGAGCCTCATGCTTCAGACCTGAGGATTAGGAAAAAGTCAAGGGACCACAGAGCTGAGGGGCAGCATAGCCCCGGATGGGGGCCCGGCCAGGGGATACACCCAAAGACAGGCCGGGAAGTAGGTCCTGGGAAACAGACATCTGCCCTACATGGGACAGAGCACTAGGAAAAGAACAAAAAACAAGTCTACCCCCTTAGATTTAACAATACAACCCAGTTCCTGGCCAGTTGCCCAACTCAGTGCATCCAAAAGAAAAGAGAATTAAAAGGAAACCATTGCTTGAACTAGAGAACTAGATTTCTCTAAGGTAGTGGTTTACCTGGGAACTTGTTAAAAATGCAAATTCTGGACCCCCACCTCCAACCCACTGAATCAGAAACTCTGGATCTAGGGCCCAGTAGTCTGTGTTGTAAGGAGCCCTTCAGGTGATCTGATATGCCCTCCAGCTTAAGAACCATGGCTCTAACTTGACACGTGACAGTCATATCGCCTTGTATCACATACATTTTATGTTAATGCTGTGCTTTATATGAATTCACATATTTAATCATCATCATAACCTATGAGATGTATTCCATTAATGTTCTGATTTTATACAGGTGACACAAGGAGGCTATGCAGCTTGTCTAAGGTCACATGTGAGTAAGTTGCCAACTTGGCTCTGAACCGAGGCAGTGTGGCTCTTAGCAGGCCCACCGGATACTGCCCTACCATGAGCACATCCAACCATGCAAACCACTTGGGTAGCTAATTAAAATTTGATTATAATTCATAGATCCGGGGTAGGACCTGAGATTCCACATGTTTTATAAGCTTTTTATCCAGTAGGGTGGCCAAGCATCCAAGTTTGCCTGGGCACCCCGAGTGGGACTTTCAGTGCTACATACAACTGGGCAAACCCAGGCAAGCCAATCACCTGAGTCCCCAGTGACTCTGATGCTCAGACTCAGAAGCAAAAATGCAGGCCCTTGAGGTGAGGAGTTTGGCTTGCATTCAAATATGATAAAAGTGTTGAGAGCAAGAGTGTGGCGTGATCTGTTTTATATTTTAAAAAGATCACTTCTGCTTCTCCATGGAAAATACATAATGAGAGTCAAGAACAGAAGACCAATAGGGAAGCTGTAGTGACCCGGGCAGAAGCCACTGGTGGTCAGGAGATGGAGAGAAGGAGACAGACATGTGGCATATTTTGGAGGGGTGAAGGAAAACAAAAAGGCAAGGATGAAGCCTAGGATTTTGCTCTAGGCCCAAGCTTTTTCTTTTCTTTTTGTTTTTTGGTTTTTTATTAGCAAGTTCAGAAAAAGATGTAAGACCTAGGAAAGACAGCAAGACACAGCGCAAGACAGAGATGCAGGGAAACTATTCAGTAGAGTGATGTGTAATATTTTTTTTCCTACAGTAAAACTCATTTGCCAATTAAAGCCTCAACCAGAATTTGTAATGCATGGGATGGGATGCATATAACATCACAAACAGCTGAAATTAGTAAAGATCTTTGAAGAACAAATGTCCTCAACCCCCTAAATTCATATGTCAAAGTCCTAACCCCCCAAGGTGATGGTATTTGGAATGGGTATTTGGCCTTTGGAAAGTAATTAGGTTTAGTGAGGTCATGGCGGGGGTGCCCTCATAATGGGATTAGTGCCTCTCTCCTTCTCTCTCCATCCATACACACCAAGGAAAGGCCATGAGAGGACAGAGAGAGAAGGTGGCTGTCTGCAACCTAAGGAGAGAGCCCTCACCAGACAGGCACTGATCTTGGACTGGCACCTTAATCTTAGACTTTCAGTCTCCAAAACTGTGAGAAATAAATTCCTATTGTTTAAGTCAGCCAGTCTATAGAATTTTGTTATATCAGCACAAGCTAAGACAGTGCCCATTAATGTTTTCATATTTTTTGAAAAGTCACTATCCCATATGATGCATTAGGCAACTGGCCTAGAGGGGAAAATTAAGGAACATCAGGACTATGACAAAGACACAAGCCTCGGACTGGGACCCATCACTTGGAGTTCCAATGTCCCGACATAGCTGGCTGGTGTCCAACTCAAGTCCATTTGTACCTCAGCTTCCCATCTTGTTGACTGTCTGACTTGGGACAAGTTACTCAACCTCTCCGAGCCTCAGGTTCCTTGTCTGTAAAATAAGAGTAACAGCATATGCCTAATGGACACATGCTCTTGGTGTCCGCTGAGGGGTGCAGCACCCACCTTACAGGGTTATTGTGAGGAATGAATGAGATGAATGTGGCATGCTCGGCCCAGTGTCTGACACACTCAAGGAATGCTAGCAAGTGTCACTGTTGTCTTAGTTGTTGCTCAGTACATGGATCTCTTCAATCCTGAACATTCTAGATAATTAGGCCAAAAATGTGAGAAAAATAAAAGAGGTTCCGAGAAAGTCAAGACACACGTGGATGCCCAATCCTGGGGAAATGGTGTGATAGATAAAGGAGTGCCACTTGGCTAGGTTCCACGCCACAGCTTTCTCTTGCTGGGTTTTATGCATACATCTTGTTTCCCCAATTACACCAGAAGTTCTCCTACGGGTGAGACCACATGTTATGCCTTTTGGGAGACCCAGTTATCCCTACAACTGGGTGTGCATACAATAAGTGCTCAATAAGTACTCTTGTTCAGCCTCCATAGAAGGATCAGTGTCCCATATCTAAGATTTAGCAAAGGATATGCCAGGGCCAGGTCAGGCTCTGATAGTTACAACTGATACCAATGAGACCCCATAGGCAGTCAGCTACACAGCGATGGAAATGTCCCATCACATTGCTTCAGATGGAGCCCCTGACTCAGATGAGCCATCGGTGGTCACAGACATGCTCTGCTGGTCCCGATGGGACAGAGGTGGGAGATCAGCTCACAGTGTGCAGGACAGTGCCCAGCACTCACATGATCTCGGTTAAGACTCATAGCAACCCCATGAGGTCAGTGTGATTATTGTCTCCACATGACAGATGAGGCAACTAAGGAGCAGAGAAGGGTAAGTGAGTGACCCACATTTACCCAGCTAGAAGACGGCAGTGTGGCAGGGTCACAACCCACACCCTGGACCGAACAATTCCAAAGCCATTTCCTCAGCCACTAGGTCAAAGATGTGCACGGCCCATGAGAAACTAACTCCATGTAGAATACCTCCAAGAACCAGAGTAACCCCTCAGGTTCTTTGCTTTATAATCTGAAAACTGTTTAGTTAATAACAAACCATCTAAAGAATACCTGCAGCTAGTTCCCAAATTTGCTCTTTGGAAAGCAAGAGGCAGCTCACCTTCCCAAAAAGAGCCCCACATCTAAAATTGTCCTCTATCTCCCCTATGACAAAGGCTGGGTTTCCTGTGTTGAAGTTGGGTACATGATTGGCCGTGTGGGCTCTATGGCTTTTCAGGCACCTTTCAGAATGATCCAAATTTTTTAAGTTTGTTTCAAAGGTAATTTTCACTCTAGCTCTTAAAGCTGTTAGCTGCCCCTGGGCCTTATGTTAGAGGACAAGAGATGCCAGAAGACTAACATCTGTTAGATCTTTCCCATCCGTGTGCCAATGGTATCATATGCTTCTTTTAGATAATTTGCACATTATCAGACTAATTTTCAGATTATCTAATCAGCAGACATTACCCTTAATCAACTCAATTCTCCCCTTTCAGTTCCACGGAGTGCAACATGCCCTCCAAAGGCATGCTAGCGCTGAGGCCTTTTTTCTCTCAACTGGGAGGGAAAGCCTAACTTTGTACCAGGCACCACCACTGCACAGAAGCCTGAGACCTCTAGGGACCTAGGACAACCCAACTTCAAATCCATGGACATGAAAAATAAGCTTGAAATAAATTGTATACACCCATATTTTTCAAAAAACATTTCCCTCTTAGACGCTCTGAGTATGTTATAGAGAGCATGTTATGTTTATTTATGCTATTAAATAAAAGAGACATGGCACATAACAATAAGACTCCAAACAGACTTCTTTATAAATCATTTGTTCTTGCCTTTTAGTCATTGCTACTGCGGCTCCCCTTTCCTGCAGGACAAAGACAACACAGCCGGGCATAGAAGACGCTTCTGACTGTGGCATCTGCCTGCATGCCCATCTTTCCTCCACATCCCCTAAATCCAATACTACTGTCCAACCCAAGTGTCTGAACACATCATGCTATTTCATTCCTCCCTGTCTTCGTACATACTGTTCCCGCCACCTGGGAAGCCGTCTCCCTCCCGGGAAATCCCTCCTCACTCTCCAAGGGCTAACTTGAACGTCGCCTCCTCAGTGAAGCCTTTGCAAATCCCCTAATGCAGTGGTCTTCAAGCTTCAGTGTGCACCAGAATGCCCTAGAGGGCTTTTTAAAACCCAGATTGCTGCTCCCCAACCTCGGAGTGTCTGTGTCAGGAGGGCTGGTGGAGCCCAAGAATCTGCATTTCCAACAAGCTCCCAGGTGAAGCAGATGCCACACTTGCAACACCACTGTCTTGGGGCATAGAAAGTATACGGTACCCTTGTGCCCTGAGCTCCTTCACCAGTCTGTACGCACCCAGTACACACTCCCACTCACGCCTGTGAGCTCCTCAAGGACAGGAACACAGTCTTATTCATGTCTGTACTTCCCAGTCCCAGCATATAGACAGTATTCAATACCCGGTTATTAAACCAGTAGGTGACTGGCTGGATGGATGGATTAGACTACATTTATTTATACAGCTTTGTCATCCAGGTCCAGGACTTCATAAACGCCTATCCTCTCCCTAAAAAGTACCTGAGGACTCTATCTATAATCAATTCCCACTGTGCAAAGAAGGTAAAAAGAAGTTCAAGAAGGGTGTTGACATTGTGAGCCCATGTCAAAGGAGCCTTTACTTCTAATCCAGCACCTTTCTGCTGCCCTGCGCCTCACCCCGGGGCTGCCTACCAAGCTGCACGTAAGAAGTCACAGTGTGGACACTTCTGAGTGCACCCCTCAGAGTCCTCACCTGCCCAGCCCTCCTCCCTTTGTGCATGTATATGCGTATCTGCATGTGTCTGTCTGTCTTTATGTATGCTCGTGCACACACACACATTGCATTTGTAGAAAGTAGAAAAAGGTGATGAGCGAAACAGAGGGAGGGAGAAGAATCCAGCCTCACACGGGGACAGGAAGGGCAGCAGCCCACGTGGGGAAGATCCCATCAGAGAACCACTCTCTCCCAAGGTGGTGTTTGTGCCCTAAGCTCCCCTGGGCTGCCTGTAGTTGGGGCAGAGTGGCAAGGTACAAAGGAAAGGGGACAAGTCCACAGGAGACACAAGAAATGTATACTCAGGAGAAAATGAGAGACTAGGAGAGAAACAAAGGTGAGAGAGCCTCTGCAGGGGGGCAGAGATCAGGAGGGTGGCAGTCATTGCTGAGCTGGCAGCACAGGCAGCGGGGAGGAGGGGCAGGAGGGTCAGCACTGGCTTAGGAATGCCACTGTGCCCTCCGAGCAGCACAGGCGCAGTGAGCAATGGGCTCTACTGAAGACACAGTTGGGGGGATGGCGCAAAGGACAGCAAGAGGACCAAAATCCAAAGGTCTCTGCAGCTGCAAGCGGTATGAACCCACTGCCCAAAGCCCTGTAAACCCCTGCGTCTGTAGGGCTGTTTCTCCATTAGCTGTGCCCCCCGCCCCCACTCACAAGCAGCTTGGGTCACCCTCCAGCTCTGCTAAAGGGGGACGGTCAGCATTTCCATTCCACTAGTGTCCAGACCTTCCCCTGGGGGAGCTGCAGATTAGCCTCTTGGATTCAGCCCTCCTGCCTCCCTCCCCCACCCCAAAAGCCCTGCTAAAGGAGACTCATGAAGCTGAGACCCTAGGATACTGCCGAGCTGTCACATTCAATTCAGCACACAGCCCCAGTGGCATTTAGGGGCAGGATGGATGGGAGGCACCCCCTAACCCCAAACAGTGGGAGCAGCTAATGACTGGGTATTAATGATGCTGGCAATTAGTGCTCACAGGAATAGTCGGGGGGCTGCTCACCAGGGGAACGTGGGAGGGAACAAAGCACACATTCGAAGCAAGAAGCAAATCAGTGGTGTGTGTGGCGCAGAGAACCGGGGAAGAGCAGCTGTCTCTTCAGTTTGTCCAAAGAAATTGGGGAAGGAGGAAAGGATGGCTTCTGTAGACACCAAAGGCCTTTTGGCTGCACCCCCACACACACACTAGCAAAACTGGGATTAATCACAGAGCTCTAAGAGAGGATGTTGTGAAGAGATGTCATTAAAAAGGTATTTGTGAGGGTTCCAGAAACATCCTCATGTGTGGAGGACCCAGAGCTACTCAATATTTTCTCTGAGGTTTAAAACCTTTGGCCAGTCAAATGGTCCTTTTTGAAAAACCCAATTTCTCATCAGCAAGGAAAGAAAGAGGAAGGGGGGAGGGGGGAGGTTGGCATGTGTGTGCTCCCTGACAAACCAGAGAGATGAGAACGAGCATCCCGTGAGGGTTCTTAGAGAGGTGTCTCCTCCACGTAGGAGGAAAGACAGGCGCAGCTTCCTTCCTAAGCAAGGCTGTCTGGCCTCGAGGGGAAGACGCAGGAGGCCAAAGACACCTACCAATGGAGGACAGAATACAATATGCCACTGCCCTTCTCAGAAGTCAACAGCCAACCTGGA
Source organism: Cheirogaleus medius (assembly GCA_008086735.1). Classification (NCBI taxonomy): domain Eukaryota; kingdom Metazoa; phylum Chordata; class Mammalia; order Primates; family Cheirogaleidae; genus Cheirogaleus; species Cheirogaleus medius. The sequence continues at coordinate 25,106,864 of VBSM01001979.1, read as the reverse complement.
AGGGACCACAGGAATCGCTGAGGAGACCGTCTCCTTCCTCTTAGGGTCTGCAGCTCACCTTCCCTTACTGTCGCCAAAGCCATGCACATGTACACACACAAACACACATGTATACAGACACACGAGTGCGTACATGTGCACACGTATACATGCACACATACACACATGTATACATACACATGTGCACACCAACACACACATGCACACATGTGCACACGTGTATACATACACACACACACTCATAATGAAGCTATCGGAGAACTGGGAGAAATGAGACAGAGACCAGAGAGCATTCCAAACCCCAGAGCGTGAATAAAGCACCTATATGCAGGAACAAAACGGCCTGACATTTGAGAAGAGACATAAGGAGATAAGCTAGCACCGGGGGAGTGAGAAATGATACCAAGCCAATAAACACTTTAGAGAGGACAACAATTGCTAATAAATACTTTCCAGATAGTGGCCAAAATCAAAGGAGATTATTCTCAGCCTCCTTGTGGTAAGAGGCAACAGCTTCTTGTGACCTCGTGGTCACTTAGACCAGAGAAAAGAGGAGAGAGGGGGAAATGCAAGTAGCAGATGCCTCAGTACGGGTCAACGTATTTTCCTTTCTGAAAGACAAAGGTGAGCTGATCAAGGAAACCTCCGCCCAGAGAGAAGACCTCAGTGTTGTGGCTACTCAGGAGCCGAGCGAGGAGAGGTGGGCGAGCTCTGGGGACACCTCCTGCTCTGCTCTTCAGATTCTGTCCGGACGACGACAGTAGGTGAGGAAACAAGGCTCCATCACTCTCAAGGCCTGAACCTTGAAAGTAAGCAAAAATTAAAGCAAGTGCTATGAGCTGGACCGTGCCTCCTCCCCACTGCCAAATTCATATGTTGAAGCCCTAACCCACGGTGGCTCAAAATGGGACTGTATTTGGAGGCAGGGTCTTTAAAGAGGTAAAGTAAAAATGAGGCTGCTGGGTGGACTCTCATATCCAATCTGACAGGTGTCCTTAAGAGAAGAGGAAATGTGAACACACAAAGAGACACCGGGGCATGTGTGCACAGAGGACGATCCTGTGACAAGGTGGCAAGAGGGCGGCCCTGGAAGAAACCAGCCCTGCTGGCACCTTGACCTTGGACTTCCATCCTCCAGAACTGTGAGAAAATAAATGTCTGCTGTTTAATTAAGCCCCCCAGTCTGTGGTATTTTGCGATGAAAGCCTTAGCAAAGCAGTAAAGAAGGCAGTGTTACAAGGGGAAAGTGGGGTGCGGGGTATGGGAAATCACACACTAATCCAAAGAAAGGCCTTGGCCACAGGTACGTTAATTATTCCAAATATTTGGTGAAGGTGGCCAACTGACATCAGTTGACTAAGTTGATCAGCTGAAATGCGCAAGAGTCATCCTCATATCCTAGAGTCTGAATATTTTTAAAGATCTGATCCCTTCAATTACATTGAGTTGCTCACTTTAAGAACACCTACCACCACATCTTACGAACAAAGTTTTAAGAAACAAAGCATGTCCACAAATACTCTTCACAAGAGATCTCAGCTTGGCCCGCATCCGAAAGCAAGCCCTAAAGATTCCACGTTCCCTCCCATTTTGAGGTTTTTAATAGGCCCCGAGACCATAAGGGATGTTCTAGAAGGAAGTCAAGTGGTAAATACTAAGCCCCTTCTTGATTCTCTAATCCATAACTAGAAGTTGAGGTAGGAAAAAAGAACAGAAATGAAAACAAAAATCTTCAGGATCATTTTGGGTCTTCAGAGTCCAACATCCCAAATGGCAAACCCATCCAGATGACATCTGTCATTCGAATGCTCAAGCAAAGAATATGGGGTCTGCAGGCAGTATTTCTAAGGCAGGAGAGCCCTTTACCAAAATTGAGACACCCCCCCCCCCCATAACAAAGCCACAGCAGTAGATACGAACATTCTAAGGTCCT
>VBSM01001979.1:25080762-25104831 GCA_008086735.1 Cheirogaleus medius | reverse complement strand
AGAGAAATGCAAATATGAGCAACCTCTGCTGTCATTCTGCAAGCAGTGACCCCCACCCACCCAGCCCAGAGCCCGGCTTCCCTTGAGAAGTGTCTCCCACCCCCAACACCCAGTGCCCCCACCTGACAGAACCAACACCCTTATAATGACATGGCTCCTATAAAGAAAAACCACAAAAGTAGAACACAGAGGTTAAAAGCTGAGTGAGTGTGCCACCGTTTCCTAGCTGTGAGGCCCTGGGCAAGTCACTCAACCTCTCTGTGTTTCTCCAGAGAGAAAATGGGAATGATAACTTCCCTCACAGGGGGGTTGTGATGGGTTAACCTCTATGCAAGGTGCTTAGAATAGCACCGGGCACGCAGTAAGGGTGATCACTGGGAACCTAGGCAATCCAACACCCCCCGGCACAGATGAGGCAGGTGAGGCCTGCAGTGCTAAGTGACTTGCCTGGGACACACAGCTAGCTGTGGCAGAGCCACCTGAACCCGTGTCTCTGGATTCCTACGCAGTGTTCTTTCCACCACCTTCTGTATGAAGAAGAAAGGTTTTATATGGATAACACTTTTGCTGTATCACCCAGTGATTTTGTGCCAGAAAAACATGTTCTACCTACACTGTGAAAATCATGCAGCTGAGGCATTCTTGTGGGTGTGACAACCAAGAGCTCATGGCCCTGACGCCCTGGAGCAGCTTCAGATACCCAAAATCTGTAAAAGCCGTCCCACAAGCTGCCTCTCAAAGGAGACAGCCTGCGACACGGGCACAAGCAATATGGATGTGGTTCCTTGGAGCTGAGAAGAAAGGGGAGCAGTCCCACTGGGCGGCTGCTCGGTACCTGGGAGGCAGCAGTCTGGCTAAATGGCTCAAGACCAGACGACCACCCTCAACCTCCCCACATACAGAGTTTAGTGCCCCAGCCGCGTGGTGTTTGGGGGAAGGCATGGTCCCACTGCTAGCAGAAGCCTCGAGGGTCTTCACAGTAAAACTTCCACGCCAAGCCTCTAAGCTTGCCCCCTACCTCCCCAGCAGAGCAAGCCTGACCTGCTCTGCTGGAGTGCTCGAGGGTCACAAACTCTAAGACACTGTCCCTTCTGCTTGCAATGACATGACTAAGTCATACCAATGAGCATAAATAAAAGCTTTCCCAACTGGAAAGAGCCTAGACTTCAGCATTGAACCTGGGTTCAAATCCCAGTTCCAGTTGCTGACGTTGAGTGGCATGACTCCAATGGCAGAGAAGAGCTGTCATCCCGCCGTCTTACCCAGTCCCCTTATGACTTCCGTAGGGTTTCTTTTCCTACTGCATTCTCTTGGGGTTTTTTGCTAATCACTAGCAAAAATAATGTCATCTCCTTTCCTATATTTACATAAACTATTTTATCTTAGCTTAATTCATTTGTACGAACCACCAAGACAATATTTTTAAATGGTAAAAGCAAGCATTTCCTATTTTAATGAAGTTGAAGTTAGTGTTTCACTGTTTAGAATGATGCATGTAGCTAATTTTTAGTCTTTACCAAATTTAAGTAGTTCCTCTCATTCCTGTTTTAGAGTTTTATTACAGGAGAATTTTATCAACTGCCCTTTCAGCATCTACTAATATACAACTTTCCTTTAGTTTGTTGATATGGTAAATTATGCTGATTCCTTAATATTTCCTATTATTGAACCATTCTTGCATTCCTAGAATGTGCTGTTTGGTCAGAATATAGTATTTATTTGCTATACTGCTGCATTCTATTTGCTAATACTGCATTTTGCATCTATACTCAGATTTGAAATAGATCTAAAATTTTTGGGCTATCTTTTATCAGGTTTCAATTTTATGGTTGTGTCAACTTCCAAAAATGAATTGAAGTGTTTTACTGCATGAAATTGGATAAGATATATCTCCCTGTGCCTTTTCTTTTATCTGAAAATGAGGATAATAGTACTTACCTTGAAGGATGGGTAAAGGGATTATAAATAGCATTTGTAAAGCATCTCACTCAGTACCCAATACATAATAGATGCTCAATTAAAAGGAAATGAGGGGCAAGGGTCATCAGCTCTGTTTGGCATGTCTTAGATACGGGACTCTCCTGAAAGAGGGACTTTGACCCTTGCCTCATATTATGGAATCTGGCAATTGGTTGGATTTCCTTGATAAGGTAAGATAAGAGTTTGAAATTCAAGTTGGTGACCTAGTGACTATAAATTCAAGGCCTACAATTGGCTGCTTACATTCATATGTACTTTATATCTCTCTCTCTCTCTCTCTCTCTCTCTTTCTCTCTCTCTCTCTCCTCTCTCTCTCTCTCCCTCTCTCATATTGCAAAAAAAGATAAAATGGCTCTATGCATCTCAATTCCATGTGACTCAGAGAGCAGCACCCAAAGAGGGCCCTGAAGTACACACTGGGCCTGCTTGTGGCTTTTTCTATTTAAACTTTTAGATGATCTGAGGTTAATAAGCAGCAAATTATGGGGTCATTGGATATAAATCTATTTGGTCACCGAGCATACTGTGGGTGAGTAATAAGCGTTGATTAAAAGTAATGATAATATCACCAGTACTTACAGCCTCAGCTGCCTCTTCAGATCTCCCAGAATAAACTCCACAACATCTCACTTGTACCATTTTGTCATGTCAATCACTGCTATTTTCCTTAATCACAGAATTTCAGGATCTTAATGGTCATTTGCTCTAATCATCCACAGAACTGTTTTATTCCCACTAATACTCTAGAAGCCTGTTCTGGGATAACTCCACTGGTGGGGAATACACTACTGATCATAGCAGGCATTTCTCCTTTGGACTCCCTGAATTATGGCTATATCTGCACTGGAGGACCTCTCTTAAGCACAGTTTCATATCTATTTCATCTTGATGTCAACAACTCTACCTTGTATGTGTCCATGCACATACTGCACCTTCAAAACATATTTGTTGAGTGGCTGATGAATGAACACAGGACCACTTTGTGGGAAATCCAGGATATGGGAGAGGAGGTACTTGTAGAATCTGACCCATCTAACTACATTAAACTCAGACTAATTATTCTTAAAATCTGCAAAACCATACCCAAGCAAAAGCTCCCTCTATCTCCTTCTGCAACATGATAGAGAATAATAATTTTTAGAGCAAATCTTTTTGCTAGAAAGAGATTCTCAAAAGAGTAGTCCCCAGACCAGCACCATCAACATCACCAGGGAAATTGTCAGAGATGCAAATTCCCAGGCTCCACCTCAGACCTGCTATATCAGAAACCACAGTGGTTTGAGAACCACTACGCTAGAAGATTGAATATATTTAGGTTTGACTCACCCTGTGTCCACCTGCCCTTTTGACTGGATGGACATGCGGGCAAGGGCAGTGGAGGCTACCCTGAGACCTGTGTTTGGTTATTAGAAGAATCAGAACCACATAGCACAGGGAGGTCCTGGAAGCCAGACTCCTTTTTGAAGAGCCCTCTGGAGGGAGCTTCATTTTTAACTGACTGCTTGTAATGTGTCACTCTTCACCACCAGGTCTTCAATTCAAGAAACACTTAGGAAATACCTGATATGTGCCCCATCCTGTGGCACTAGAAGGACAAAGATAAACGAGCCCCAGACCCCTTCATCAAGGATTCACGGACTCACAGAGGAGATGTACATATATACAGGCGAGCAGGGAGGTGGGGTAGATGTGGTAGCTTGAGCATGTGCGGGTCAAGGAGGGGCTGGCAAACTGGGTTGGGGACAGCTTCCCAGAGAAGGAGGCCCTGAGATGAGTGGGACTTGAGCAGGCAGACAAAGGAGGCAAGGGCATTCCAAGCACCAAAGCCCGCTAACTTGAACTTCAAGAAGTCTAATAAAGCTGGAGCTTCGGAAGGAGGGGTTGGGGTGTGTGCGAGGGGGCTAATAGCAGAGGAAGCTGGGCAGGGCTTTCTCCTGACACTGGGGGAGCGAGGGGAGGGTCTTATCCAGGTTATATATTAGAAATGCTGCTTAAGATTGTAGGGCAGAAGACAGACTTGAAAGTGGCAAGGGGCTATTTTGACTGTCTATAGGTGAAACAATGAGGATTTAGGCATGGAGAGGAACAATAGGTTGGGAGAGGCATTAAACAGAGAGAACCTGGTGGAAGGGGTGTGGGTAAGAAAGCAAGGAAGAACCTAGAAAGACTAACTAACCTGGCCTTCCTAACCCCACCACCCCACCAACTTCTCCAGCCTCATGGGACACCACTTCCCACCGCCTGCTCCACCTTCCTGCCCTCTGGCCTTTGCATTTATTAAACATTTTTATTCCAACCGCAGAGCCTTTGCACAAACTCTTCCCTCTACCTAGAATGCCCCCTATCCTCAGTTTGACTGACTAAGGCCTAATCACCCTTCAGATCTCAGTTCAAATGTCCTTCTCCAGAGAAGTCTTTCCAATCAAACTTAGGACCCCAAGTTTTTACCTTCACAGGACTAATCCTGTGTCAACACAGACAGTCCCCAATTTATGATGGTTTGACTTATGATTTTTGGACTTTATGACAGTGAGAAAGTGATATGCATTCAGTAGAATCCATACTTCGAGTACCCATACAACTATTCTAATTTTCACTTTCAGTACAGTATTCAATAAATTACATAAATATTCAACACTTTATCATAAAATAGGCTTTGTGTTAGATGACTCTGCCTGACTGTAGGCTAATGTAAGTGTTCTGAGCATATTTAAGGTCAGCTAGGCTAAGTTATGGTAGTCGGTAGGTTAGGTATATTAAACACTCTTTGGACTTATAATATCTTCTACTTATGATGGGTTTACCAGATGCAGCCCCACCGTAAGTTGAAGAGCATCTATATGCATCTCTTCCCTAGCAATGAGCATGGCACGCTGTGTATTTGCACACGTTGCACCCCCAGTGACCAGCAGCAAGCGCTCAATATCAGCTAAGGGAAACAATGAAGATGCCCAGGTGTGGGACTTGGGCAACTGGGTAGAAGGATGTAGGAGAAAAACCAGATTTAAAGAAGGAAGAGAATGATTTCAGTCTAGGGTTGGCTTCGTACGCCTGGAGCTTGAGAAAGAGAGGTGGATTTTGGAGTTGGCAGGGTGGCAGTAGATGTTACAAGTATGGAGAGAACAGCCAAGAGAGATTGTGGAGAGAGAAAAGAGAGGTGTGGACATAGGACAGAACTCAGAAAACACCAATATCCTAAGAAACTGGTGGAGAAAGAGAAGCTTAATTTTTTTTTTAATTTGTTAAGAAAGACTCACACAGGAGTGAGCAACACAAGCCAAAGGAGTGGGGTTTCAAGATGACAATGACAATGACATTACCAGTCATGGCTCCTGCTAACAGCTGTGGAGTGTCTACAAAGGGCCAGACCTGTTCCAAGTGCCTCAAGTACATTTACTCACAGTGACTCGCATCCCCATGGTAAAGAGAGATGAGACGACTCCTTACAGAGGCAGAGCCACAGCAATGTCAGGTGCCCGAGAAGGTTCAAGAGGGATGGGGATGAGAAGAGACCATTAGATTTGGCAATTGGGAGGTCACCTTAGTGAGAAGAGAATCTGTAGCCTTACGGAGGACAAGACGACTGCAGAGGCTGGGATGCACTAGAAGGGAGGAAGTGGTGACAAGGCTGACACGTGAGTCCTCCCAGGAGGGAACAGGGAGGCTGGAGGGGAGCACAGGGCCAGGGGAGGCTGGGGTGGAGCCTGTGCTTTGCCACGGTGGCTCCTCCAGCAGGGCCACAGGCTGAAGGGAAGGCGGCAGGGGGGAGAGGGTTTGAAAGGCAGGGTTAGAAGGGATTGGAGTTAATAAAGCAACAAGCTGACCCCAAAATGAAGCTTCTGACCCCAAGTCCTAGTCCTTCAAATGACTTCATCTTAGGGGCAAGAGACACAATCAAGACTTCCAAGATTTATTTTGGTTGGATTGCATCAGGATCAGACTGCATTGTTTCAATAGAAAGAAATGCCTTGAAAATCCTGCTTTGACTGGCTTGGAAAAGCCAGCACTGTTTCACCTTCACTGTTTCACCTGTATTTAAGCATGTCTTCTTGTCACTGCAAACACTATGGGCCAGGTTCGTGGGCACATGACCTGTGCATCCAGATGAGGTCCATGTTCAAAAGGGCCCCATGCTTGGTTTAATGCTCTGCTCTTGTTATCTTGAAATTCCTAATATTTATTGAACAAGGGGCTCCTCAATTTCATTTTGTACTGGGTCCTACAAATCAGGTAGCCAGTCCTGGAGACCTGGCAGGGCTGGGAGTAGAGATCTGGGACTGAGTTACTCCAAACAGACAGCCTGATAGGAAGAGAACTGCCAGGTCGAATCCGGGTCCCCAGTCAGCCCTGAGTCCAGAGTACAATTCCCTTCTGAGATAACCTTGAAAGTCTAGCCAGAGCAGTTAGCCAATCGGTAGTCATCATTTCAGTGCCATCGACTGCTCTGGCCTTGCTTCTGGGTCAGCCCTGCGTGCAGAGAGGCAGGCTCTGTAGTGGGTAAATGGGTGGGCCCCATCTGATCTGCCTGGGTTCAAGTCCCAGCTCTGCTGATGACCAGCTGTGTGATCTTGGGCAAGTTGCTAAACCTCTTTGTGACTCAGTGTCCTCTCTGGACAACAAGGATGGTGGTGACAGCACATCTACTCACAGTGCTGAGAGCGGCATGAGAGAATGCACTTCAAACAATCCCAGCTCACAGGACGGCTCAACCAAGAGAACAGACTCGAAAGGGGGGGGGGGAATGTAGTTATTTTTCCTCTGAAATCTTAGGTGGTGGAATAGTAAGGAAGAGAGAGTGAGGAAAGAAACATTTTGAAAATAAAGTATTGGAACCATCTGCTATCCTTTTACCCTGTCGGCAATCTCACTCTGGAAATGTCTGTCGTGCAGAATCAGACTGAGCCCCATGACTGCTGAAGCATGCAGAGAGGGCCCTGCTCTGTCCTCCCACTCCTGTCCCCTTTCCCGGGGCAAGCTCCTTTGCATCAGCACCTCGGAAGCCACCACCCTGGGGACCAGTCAGCTCTGCCTGTGCACAACCTAAGGTCCTTCTTTTCACCTTGGCAAGCATGCACCTGGATTTTGTGTTCCTGGCACGGTGTACGTGGAGAGCGACGGCTGTGACAATAAGGGAGGTCCAGCTTGCCTTCTCTCTCTCCTTCCCCCTGGGGCGGATCCATCTGTCAAGCTGCAGAAATAGTGTTTGCCCACTTCCCAATCCAGAACTGGATTCTTCCTGCAGGGCCTCCTGTCTGCAGTTATGAATGCCTTCAGTATCACCCCAAAATATTTACAGCATGCCCCTGCCTCCCTTTCAATCCTACCCTGTTCATTCCTTGTCTGGGCAGGGGTTGGGGGAGAAGGGGGGAGGAGGGGGAATGGGGGCAGTTTGTGTGAACAAAGCCAGCTGCAGCAGACAGCAGAATCCTTCCTGCCTGGGAGAAGCGGCCGCCTTCCCCACTGATAACTTAATGACTCTGGCACATTTTCATCAGCCCAACTTGGAGCACGCAGTGGGCATCTGAGCCAGTGGTTTCCGAGAGACGGAAAGCAATTACAGGATGAGCGGCCAGGAGACAAAGCCTGGGCCCTGGAGTCACCAGCCGAGTCTCATTCCCAGCTCTGCCCCGTGGCACTTACATACAGCCCTGAGGACACCACTCTCTTGTCTCTGCAGATGACTTCCTCATCTATAACACAGGCCCAGCAGTGCTTGGCATCTGCCGACGCCTCCAAGGCATCATACCTACAGACCATCACCAGGCGCACATTCCTACGCAGACTCTCAACAGCTCGTGAGGTGAGGGGCCCCATTTTACAGATAAGGAAACTGAGTCTGAGGGAGTTTAAGCAACAACCTATATGGCAGAGCCAGGATGTGAACCCAGGTCTGTCTGTGTTGGAAGCACAGGACTGAAAGATGCATTGGTCAGTCTCTGTTTGTCACTGCCCCCTCCCAACCCACCCCCAGGGCCTGGGGCTGACCTCCACAGCCTGCCTCACTCACACTCCCTTGTTCTCTGCTGCTGGCAGAGTGTGGCCAGAAGGCGGCACCGGCAGGAGAACAGAGGGTGAGAGGAGAGACAAGTTGGGGATGTGTGCTCTGCGCTGCTTGGGCCCTGTGCTGGTACACAGGCTGCCCCTGCCCCAGGCCCCAGCCCTCCCCTGCTCTGGGAACCATGTGTTCCCACTGCTCCTTGGGGCTGGAGCTGGGAGGACTTCCCACTCTCCCTTGTCAGTACCATTATCCTGCCCACACCGCCACAATCATTCTGTCATCAAATTCCCTTGCATTCTGCTCTTCTGAGCAGAATCCTGTGTCCTGTCAGGGCCCAGGCAGATTGACAGGAGAATCACAACCTGCCAGGCTGGTTTGTAGAAGTTCAGAGCTCCCCACACCTTCCCAGCAACCCTCCATCTTCTCTCTGGGGGATGGAGGCATGCTCATCACCAATTCCCTGGGAGAAGCCCAGTGTGAGAAAAGCCCCGTGTGACTCTCAGATACAAACTCGCACTGGGACAAAACCTAGAAGATACTTCAAAACGCCATCAGCTCAGACTTGTGTACTCAGGGTGAGGCCGTTAATGGGTAAGACAATTTTAACCATCCAGGCTTTTCTCAAGAACCGATTTTGGCTCCGCAAAACTCAAAGTGATAAAAGTCGTGGCTTCAAGATTCATCCAGGTCCTGCAATGCTCAGGCCCACGCCTGTTTAAGTGACAAGAAGCCCCTCTTGGGCAAGTCCAGGCCTCCCACTCCCAGATGGGCTTCCCCTCCCCTGACCCCACCCTTGAAGCTCAGAGGCCAGCGGAGCAGGTGGCCTCCTGGAGACCTGGGGCCTGGCCCTGAGTCTGATACTAACCTGCTATGCACCTTGGACAAATCTCAGAACTTTCTGGGCCTTGATTTTTTTAATCTGTAAAATATGGAGGTTGAATCAGATGGTCTCTCTAGATCTCTTCCATTCTATCACTTCACAGCTCTCTTTGCTCTGGGCCTTCGAAAGCCTGTGTACCTCCTGAAGCTATTGTTCCCTCCACTGCAACAGAAAACTGACGCAGGCTCCCAGCCACAGGCCCGCCCAAAGGCTGGCTGCACCCGCCTCCCCACCCCGGCTGGCAAGGTCTGCCAGTGCCCTCCTGGGGCTTCAGATCTTCTTTCAGGCCACCCCTGATGCTTATTTTAAACTGAATTCTTCTGGATAGCAACACAGGAGGCTGGAGTAGGGATGGGGCGTAACATCCTGATATTTTACAGCCACATTCCTCAGGGCCTGGCACTGACCCAAGATCTATCAAACTCCAGTGACCCACAAGTCCTGTGTATCTATCAAGGGAGAGTGTTCTGCTTATTTTAGGAATTCACTACATGTAAATGTGACTTCTGGTTAAAGACAGGAAGAACGGAGATAAGCAATGAGACCCTCATTTCAAAATGCTATATAACCCGATTCTGGATCTCCAGTAGAGAAACGCAGAAACCCCCAAAACCAAAGCATCCACTGTGTTAGCGGGACTATTTCCTGTCCTGTTGCAGGGCAGAGTGACAGAATGTTGGTGCACTTCAGAGTCAGCCTTCCTGGGTCAGCTCATGTGCTATGTGACCCTGGGCAGTTAATCTCTGTAAGACTCAGTTTCCTTGTCTATGAAGTGGGGATAATAGTTTGTACCTCGCAGGGGTGCGATGAGAACTGAATGAGTTTATCTTTGTAAGGTGCTTCGCACAGTGCCTGGCACACAGCACACGTTCAAAAACCATTAGCTATTTTTAATAATTCATTTCACTTTGTCAGACTGCTTCCCTGGACTCTGACGACTCCAGCAGCTAGTGCATCAGAACACAACTGGGACTCAGCTTAGGTGTTAAATAAGCACCGTTTCTTGATTTGGTATTAAGAATATAAATATTTATTGAGAACATCTACGAACCAACCAGTGAGCTAACTGTTTTTGCAAGCTGTCTCATTTAACCCTCTTGGAACCCCTCTAAGGTTAATAGGAAATAACCCGGCAAAGACTCAAATCCCGAGCTTCCAACCCTCATCTCTTCTAGGGCCATGTCTTTGATTCCTTATTTTCATGAGTCCTACATTAGCACATCTTTAGTTAGCTTAAAGAGTAAAATGGAATTCTTTTTTTTACTCTTACAATGAAAATAATATAAATAATAATATAATTGTCAACATTTCTGGGGAAGGTAAACAGAGAAAGGTCAAAAGTCAGGCCCAATTATCAGAAGGTGTGGCAGCCCCCAAACGTTTGGGAATGTTGCCAGCGTCCTCTCTCGGGATCTCTAGATGCCTCCCGTGCCTGGGTGACATCTGACATCACTGCTGCCTCAGATGCAGAGCAGGCTTTATTTGTGGGTCCCAACCTAGCAAGTGTGATCCATCGCTGCTCACCAAGGTAGGCCTTCTTCCAACCTACAACATCAGTGTAAGTTCCTCAATTCCTCTGGGGAAACAAATCTCCATTAGCATCCGTTAGGCATTTATTCCTGGATTTCCCACCATTTCCACAAACTCATATGTCAGTTTCATCACTTCCCCAAAATTACTTCCCCTTTTAGAATATTCCAGTTACAGCTGCCCCTCGTGCCTCAACCACCCAAGTGCAAGATGTCAAGAGTAACCACTGTCCCCTCCCTCACTCCTCTCTCCTGCTCCTACATCCCATCTATCCTCTGTCAGATTCTGTGGGTTTTTCTTCCATAATGCCCTGTCCATTTCGTTCCTGCTGTCACTACCATCCAGACTTCATGTCTTCTCCTAGCTGACCAGAAAAGGCTGTTCTCAACCATCAGGCTTCAGGCTCTCTTCCCTGAACGCCCAATCCTGCAGATTCACCTTCCTACAAAATGTCTCTGGAATTCTCAGGATTCACCATTTACTACACAACTCAGCCTAGCATTCCCAGAAATCCACCACGCCCTCAATCTTCATACCCAAACACTCTGCTTGGGCCATGCTGATCTATATTCTGCCTGGTACGTACATACCACATTCCCTCTCCAGCTATTCATCAACAGTGTGGAAGCCCCGCTGTGCCGGGACTGGGATGCAACCGACTGTGACATGGCCTTGCCCTCAGAAGGCTCATGGTCCAGCTTGAGGGAACAAATAGACAAACAGTTATCACACAATGTGAGAGGTGGTCCAGGTGGAGGTATGCGCAAGTCGCCAGCAGGTTCCAGAAAGGGGTAAGTGTGTGTGAGTGTGTGTGTGTGTGTGTGTGTGTGTGTGTGTGTTGGGGCTGGTAGGGGAGGGAAGGGGAGAGAGAGAGAGATCAATGACTGGGACCAAATCCTGGCTCTGCCACTTATTCACTGTGTGGCCTCAGGAAAGTGAATCAACCCCTCCTCTCCTCTCCAGTTTCCTTATCTGTAGGATGGAGACGGCTGAAGCATCTATCTCATGGCACTTTTGCGAGGGTTGAAGAGTTAATTACAGATGAAGACCACTGAACATTCCAGTCCCATAATATAAGTCGACAAACTTTAGCTTTACTAATATTATCTCTTCCCTCCGCATCTGCCCCCCTGACACACACACACACACACACACAGACCAGCATCAGTTCAATTCACACTCACTGAGGGCCTTCTTGGCACCCTGGGGACAGTCTCCCGCTCCCCTGGTGTGACCACTCCCTCCCCTGTTCCTACAATATTCACTGTCACCTCAATTAAATACCACCTGGCAGTGTGGTATCTCCTTGTGTGATATCAGTCTTATCTCACTGAAGAAAGAGGAAATAAGGAAAGGTAGAGGCGAGGGACACCCTCATGAAGCACATACCAGGTGCAAACCTTTTCACATACATCATCACAGCTTTCCCAACCACGCACCACTCCCTGCAGAAATGGAGACTCCCAGCGACAAAATGACTGTCTCCACATCCCAGATAACAAGCAGCAGATCTGCTCCAAAGTCAATGAAAATACTCCTTCACCTGCTCTCTCCTGCCTGGCTGGCACCGAGCAGGCTGCCTGCTTTCCTATACTTCCCCTGTGACTTGAAATAAGAGAAACCAAAGCTGTGTACCCTCTGATCTCACAACTCTGCTTCTAGGAATTAATAAAAGCATTGTGCAAAGATATAGCTGCAGTATTGCTTTTTAATAGTAAACAGATTATAAGATGTCCAACCATTTAATAGGTAGAACATCGATTGAGCAAACTGGGACATGTCCATAAACTGTGGCGTGTCCATGTAATGGAATACTATACGGCCCTGAAAATGAGTCATAAAAATGTATTTATTGACATAGAAAATTGTTCTTCATGTACTGTGGAGTGGGTGTGTGGCTGGGTTAAAATGGTATCATTTACTGGTCAAGTGTGTATGTGAGCACTCGTGCACATGTGTGGGGGGGAAGAGAGAGAGAAAAAGAGAGAGAATGAATTCTAGAATAGTACATAGCAAAATAAAATGTAAGTTATCTCTGAAGTGTGAGATTATGGGTGATTTTTATATTTCCTTTTTTACATATCTGATTTTATATAAATTCTGATTTTTTTCTGTAATGAACAAGTAATATTTCCATAGAAAAAGTTATTTTTAAAAATAGTAAAAAGAACCTCTACGGATGTGAATATCTACCCTCTTATGGGTCATCCATATCTTAATGGGCATAATTTGTCACAAGGTTTGCACCAAGTAGCAGCTGGCTGAGAAGGAGGCCCTGGCTGAATAAGGAAACATCCAGAGGGCGTGGGTCACAGAGCAGGAAAGGCGAGCCTAGGTGAGAAAAACGCCAGCCCTGGAGGGGAGGGGACAGGCTGCAGGAGCAAGGGAAGCAGAGACAGGAGGGTCTGAGGGCAGCAAAGAGAAACTTCAGCCTCTCCCCTCTCCCCAGCCCCGCCTCCAGCCAGCCCCGCTTGGACACTCGGCAACCTGTGCCCATGACTCAGTGGCACTTAAATATTTAAAGAGACCCAGCTTTGCCGCAACAAGCACACTCAATCTCTGGGGATTAATCCCCTGCCACAGGCCCTGTTCCACAAATCAAGTTTCTGGGACGGCGAGCCTTCCCCCCTCCCCCACCCCACCCCATCCAAGGACCCACCAGACAACTGAGTGATGAGCCCACTTCCCTACAGCGGTGAGGCCAGCCAGCCTGAAGGCCACGTTATTGGCATTCCCACTGCAGCTCGCAGGTAAAAAGCACACGTGGGCCTTAATGCCCTCAAAAACAATGTTTTAAATATGACTACAATAGTCATCTGATTCTCCCTGCTGCACTCAGGTATGGGTGAAACCAGAGTAATGTGAAGGAGGGTGAGGTCAAGCAGATTACCTGGGACTGCCTCACGTTCAACTGTATCTGCCCCGTGGTGGGGGATCCATAGCCCCTCTAGGCCTGTGGCAAAGTTTCTGTGATATCCCCCAAGCCAGTCCTCCCTTCCTGTCCTTGAGACATCTTATCTCGGGGTAAAGAGCCTCATTGTTAAGCTGCTGTCTGGGAAGAAAGGAACCCACAGTGTGGGGGAGGGGTGCTGATCAGGGCAGTCCCAAGACACAAGAGAGGAGCCACCCCTCACTGACAAATGAGGACACTGTTGCCACAGATGTTGAGAGGTAGAACCAGAACTAGACCTCTGGATTGTTTGCCTTTAGCCTGACATCCTTCTCCCTGCAGTACGCCACCACCAAAAAGCACGACATTTCAGAGCAGGGAGAGCCCCCAGACCCTAATGACATGGGCCCCACTGGGCTGGCTACCCCTCCACCACGTTTCCAGAAGGGAGGCAACACCATGAAGTGGTGAGATTTTCAGTCACAGGCCACACATCAAAAATACATGTCTGTGGGGTGGAGGTGGCACACGAACATTCCAGAGGCTGAGGTGAGAGGCCCCACTCCTGATGCGGGAACACCAGGCGGAGGAGACTCGGGTGAGTCATGCTAGTAGGAGGGCTCCGGTCATGTCTATTTGCCTTTTGTCACTAACCACCCTTGGGCCCTGGTGGTGGTGTGTGTTGGGGGGTGATTTTAATAGATTTCCAGTTAAAAGGCTCAAAACCACACAATTCATTCCATTCCACTTCAGTTATAATTACGACCTGACACCAGCTTGCCACCCTGATACCTAGAAGTCCGTCAACAGTGGACAGGGCTCCACCTCATAAATAAGGTGTGCGTGCCACTGATGAACTTTTAAAATATTTTTTTCCTCAGCTCTCAGGAGAACCAAACTCCAGGATAGGAGGGCATATTTAACCAATTTGTGCAGGAGATGTCCTAGGGTGTGTCCGTTCCGAGCTTTGGCATTAACCAGCTGTGTGACCTTGGACAAGTCCCTTCACCTCTCTGAGCCTCAGTTTCTTCACTGTAACTAGAGGTCAACTTGTCCCTGCCTCTCAAGGTTAGTGTGGGGATCTACGAGACCATCTATATAAAATGTTTAGCATTGCGCTTTACATACCGTAAGCATCCACTAGCAGGAATTATTACCATGATTTAGAAAAAACTGGAAAGGAAAAAACAAACTTCCCAAGTCACTCCCCTTGTGCCCTGCAAAAGGACAGGCTTGCTCTGCCCCTCCCTAAATGGCTAATGCTTAGAGACAAAATGTTCTCCCTGAATATCACCCCCTTCTCACCAACTTCTTTTCTATGATGTTCCTTGAACAAAGAAAATGGAAAAATGGGTCTCTCATCAGGAGTCTGCCCCAATGACGGGAACAGAAAAACTCAGGGTTGGAGTAGTTAGGAAGAAAAACAGCAAACTCTTTAAATGACTTTTAAAACATTCTAGTAGCCGAACCCAAGGATTCCTTTCACTTGTCTGTGCCCAGTTATCATCCCGCCTATAAAATGGGGCTAATGATACTATTAGGATTTAAAGCTACTAAGTAAATTAAAATCAAGTGCTGCATTGCTGAGTTTTATACTGGACCGCTGAGTTTTATATCAAGGCTAAAAGAACTGGAAAGGAAAGATTCTAAAGAGACCAACTAAAACAGTGATGCAAGCCAGTGGCAAGCTGCCTAGAGAATTCCTGGAGACTCAAGAACTTCCAGATGTGAAAAGTAGGGAATAATAAAAGGGCTGGGCAGTCAGAGTCCAGAAACCTTCGAGTTCATATACTTGGACGAGTCATTCTTGAAACTCAGTACACGTAAGAATCCCCTTTTGAGCTCTCAAAAAATGCAGGCTCTTGGACCTGCCCTTCCTGTGATTCAGATAAAGGAGATCTGGTGTGGAGCCCAGGAATCTGCATTTTAATTAGTAGGTATTTCTGTGCAGATGGCCCAGGTCCACAATTTGATAAATACCAACAGCTTTTCCCACAAAGTCCTGTTCTGCTGTCTCGTTTGTGCACAATGAACACGTTTTCCTTAGGCAAGAGATTGAAAGGGAAGAAACAGTACTTTAATCCTTAAGCTTGGTAAACTTTCAAGATAATTAATAGAGATTAGTTACTTGCTGGAAAATGAAGTATTCATACACATACACACCATGGATTGGGTAAAAAATAAATTACATTCAGATGATTTAATACTTCTCTGAGATAAAATTAATTCAATGGTTGAGTGAAAGGCAATAGGCAAACTATCCAAACTATCTATCACCTGAAGTTAGCAGCCAAGGTAATATTTTAAGCACCCATTTTGAAAGAGAAGCTTGGACCAAGAGCACAATAGGATAACCATATTTAGAAACTCATGCCAGGAAGAGTTAAACACAACCATATCTGAAAACTGCTCTTACCACTCCACATAAACCCAGAAAGAGGTGTTGGGGTCTGAGGTGACCTAATATTTTCATAAATAACTTGAAAGATAGAGGGGGAATTATGCAAATCAAACCACAGATGATACAAAAATGGTAGGGATTGCAAATCTGTGGAGAGTGAAATTTAACTATTGGGCAATGTCTTTAAATTTGTCTTTATTGAATCTTGTATATTGAAGTCACATATTATTGGATGTGTTTATGGAGACTCAGTAGGGCCAAATGCAGGGTGATTTATGGAAGAAGGAATAGTCGAATGCTTAAGCAGAAGCACGTGCACCTAGAGAGGCAGACACCGGGCAGGACAGGCTCTGACTAGAGGTTGCTGAGATGGTGCACAGCGCGATGGGATGGCCAAAGGCTTCCACCCTCTGCTGATATGGGTTCTGCTAAGAGCTGATGCATGAAATAAACAAAGAAATGTGTTGCTGTTTGAGCCACTTGGCCTTGACGCTACTTACAATGGGAGTGCTGTGCTTAAATGTAGACCTAGGGGATCCAGAGCAGGGTGCCACAGAGATTACGAGGTGGGGCCCTAGGTCAACTAAGAATATGAGGGATGTTAAGAGAATGTGCCTATTTGTTGGGGAAAGATGCACAGAAGACAAGGGGACCTGTAGGAAAGAAAATTTTCAGCTCCTATTAAGGAAAAACAATCGTTCAAAGCACAGCTGGCATCATGGAAGAAAGGGCAGCTTATGGTAACACCACCCTGGGGACACTCAAGGAGGCGGCCAAACACCTCTCTACTTAGGATGCATTAGAGATTATTAAAAGCACTCCTTGCCCCGTTCAGGGGTGGGGGTGGGCCTCGTGACCTCTCCAAAGGTCATTTCTATCCCAAAGGATCGCATATCTGAAGGGCACCAGATAAAAATAAAGTCTATTAATCACTGAGCTGCCACAAAATTTCCTAAGAGAGCCAGAAGAGAGAAGGGTAATCCACGGTGGCCCTCGCTCCAACAAGAAGCACATGCATGGGCAGAGCCAAGACTGCAGCTGCAGAGACTTCCAGAAAGCCGACAGCAGCCTGCGATTACCAGGTAAACAGAAGGAGGAGGAGGCCCTGTGGAGAGGGCAACAGGAAGCAGCAAAGGGCACTGAGAGCTCCTAACAAAGCCACAGGGCTTGGAGGAGAGGGCTTGATTGATGCAAGCGCTCTGTGCAGAAAAAGAGGAATCAGGCAAGAGAGGGACATCCACAAAGGGCCCTGCATGGAGACAGCCCACGAGGAGGCCAAAGTCCGAGACAAAGGTGGGAAGAGAGGACGTGGGGGTGGGGGAGCAGGTGAAACCAGAGGAAAGGGCGCATGGGTGTGTCTGGGAACATTTGGGATTGCTATTGGCTGGGGGGCCAATGAAAGTTGTAGAGATAGAACAAAAAGTCATCCCACTCCCTATGGTAGCAGAACATCGCATGATGAAAACAAAGCTTTTAAAAAGAGGAACAGAGTGGCAGTGCTCCAGCTCCAAAGCAGCTGTTGGCATTCTTGATAGATGGGCTGCCCCAGCCAGACACAGCTGGAAAGCCTGCTCCGTGGGGGTCTGAGGACTCTTCCCAGCCCAAGCCCGGAACCAGTCTCCCAAGGGCTAGCACGCTTGGGCTGTTAGGCCTCAGAACAAGACTGTGTCCCAACCAGGAAGCAAGACCCAGGCCAGAGCAGCCTCCTCCTGGTGTTGCCAAGAGGCATCTGACCCCACGCCCTGCTCCCTCCTCAGCCTGGGCCAGACCTGCTTTGGGGTGGAGACGTTACCTGCAGGAGTCGTCTCAGGAATGGCATCTGCACGGTGTATTAAGCAGGCAAATGGGGGTCATGGAGTTTGAGTTCTTCTAGCAAAATGTTCTCCAACCAGCTGTCACCCCACCAGGCACAGAATAACTTTTTGAAATCAAAAGAGGCCAGTGAAGAAGGAGGAAAAACGCACCACCCCCAGCGTGTTCCCTGTGCCCGCTTCTCCCCTGGCTCTCGTCTGCCTTCTCGGAGACTGCAGACCCCAGCAAGGTGGGGGGCACCCCTAGGGACACCATGCCAGGGTCCTGCCTCAGCTGGTTCGCTGCTGTCGCTCACTGCAGCCCCTTCCCTCCAATGACAGAGCTCTGCGTCCTCAGAGAGGAGAAGACGGGAAGGGGAGATCGTCAGGAGTGTGGTTTTGAAGGCTGCCCTGCAATGGAAGGAGCAGATGGCACCCGATACAGCAAGAGGACAACGCGGGCAAAGACCTGAAATCCACCACCCAGCGCTCTGGCAAGTGAGAAGGACAAAATCTGTCTGGAGCAAATCACATCCTCCTCAAGCGGCCAAGGCTCCTTGCTGCTCCTGTCCCTTGGGCCTCCCTAGCTCTGTCTGCCGACCCTGCACCCAGGAGCCAGCAGCCGCATGTCCGAAAGATGTTTCTGAAGCAAGCAAGAAAGGCTGGAGATGGATCGAGGGCCATTTATTAAATAAGTCATCGCATAGGAAGATTCATAACTTGCCCTACCTAGGACAGGAGAGAGAGAGAAAAAGGAAATTAAAGGGAAACAAATGAAAAGCCACAAGAGCCAAGTACCTTTGTCGGAGGGTTTTGAGTTATGCTTTTGTTTGTAACTCTCTGAAATAGAGAATGAATCTTAAAGGAGACAGAGGGAAAGAGAGAGAGCCGGAAGAGTGCACGCAGGAGGGCGCTGCTGGAGAGAGGAGTGAAGCGCGAAGGCCCGACGGGCTTCCCCCACGCAGAAACGCCAGGAGGAAGTGGGGGCTGCCATGGCGGTGGCGGGCAGCAGGCTGGGGTGTGGGCCCAAGAAGGGTAGGCAGGCCTGGTGCTGGGCTGGTGAGCCGACAGCCAAGGAAGCCCAGGGCAGGGCAGGGCGGGCCAGGGGCACGGACACAGGAAGGAAGGCAGGACCTGCCCATACTTACTGTCGCAGACGTAAGGCTTGTCATGGTCTTCCTGAGAGGCGGCGTCGTGCCTCCTCCGGCCCCCCGCAGAGCCACGAGCCTGGGGAGACAGGGGGTATGGGGACGCTTGTTATTACAGTCATCACTACAGTGCTGGAGCATGCTCTGTGAGGCCCTGAGCACCCCACGGGATCTCCCCAGGCCGCCCATCACGACCTTTGTGCCTACAACAACCCCATTTTACAGGCAATGAAACTGAGGCCCAGAGAGGTTAGGTAACTCACCCCCAATCACTCAGCTACTTTCCTGTGTATCTCATTAAGTCTTCACAACCCCAGGAAGGAGCTACTACTATGCTCCCCCTTTTACAGATCAGGGAACTGAGGTAACAGAGAGAGGTTAAGTAGCTTGGCCAAGGTCATTCAGCTACTGAGTGCAGAGCCAGAACCTGAACTCAGGACAGTGTGACTGGAAAGCCCACCACTGCCAACTTCCCACACATTGTTACAGCTGCCAGGACCTGCTGCCCCAGCTCCTCAGCCTTCTACCTTCACTGACACGGCAGAAGATGCCGCCCTGCTCCGCACGGCTGACCAGCTCATAGGGGCACTGGGGCAAGTCCTGGTGGGGCGAGGAGTGGAACTGCAGGTTCCTGTACCCACATTTCCCACCCCCCGAGTGTCCCAAGCACCAGCGAGGTCTGGTGTCTGGGCCCAAGGCACAAGCCCAGGTTCAGGAGAGTCCCTGGCTCCTCACCCCGTGCCTGGCCTACTGGGTGGGGGTGGCCATCAGCTCAGGCCTCCCATGTTTGGTCTACCTGGGGCCCCCAGCCAGTGACAAAGGCCTTGGCCCTTGTGGTCTCCTGGGATGGACTCCTGACACCACCATTCTGTGTGCATCTCCCAGAAAGGGTCAGTGTGACCTGGGTGGGGGGTGGAGTGAGCTCTACCTTAGAGAATCAAAGAGACTATCCAGAGAGGTTGCTGGCAGCTCCACAGCCCCAGGACAGTGGCTACAAGAACACAGCAAGGTTTATTTTTAAACCTTTGTAAGTCCCACACTGGTCACGTGTGTAGCACCCTCGCCTCCTCCAGGTCATTCTTTGGTAATGAGTAGCAGTAAACTCCCAACTAGCGAAAGGGCCTGCCAAGGTCTTTAGGGACAGAGAGGAGGGGGCAGCAGATGAGGAATAAGACACGACAGCAGCCCGGGGTGTAGGGGAAATGGGGCAGTCCCAGGGGCCTGGCCTGGAAGAGTAGTTCTGGGGACCTCACGGTGGAAAGGCCAGGGCTGCTTCCACACACGCTCACACACACACACAAGTGCACACACTCACAAGTGCACTCACTCACGGGGACCTCACGGTGGAAAGGCCTGTATCCTGGGCCTGCGACACTCACACACTCACAAAAACACATACTTCACAATCAACACCACCTGCCAAGCTGCCACCTCTGCCACCTCCTCAGCTTGTCTCTCTCCAAAACAAATTTCTCCTCCCTCCTTCCCTCCCTCCCACCCACCGTCTCCCTCCCACCCCACCCCTGCCCAGCTGACAGCCAGCAGCCCTCCTCCCCTCGCCCTCATTACTCAGAGCTGACCCCAAGAGGGATATGTTGGCAGTCACCCCAGGCGCTGACAGGCCTCCTGCCTGCCCACGCTGCCGAGGGTGGTCACCCTCAGCTGCCCTCCCCCCCACACCCCTCGAGGAAGCCAGGGACAGCTTGATGTGCCGCCCGCAGCCCTGTCACTGCTGCCTCTGAGCAGGTGAAAGCAAGTGAAGCAGAATGGCAAGGCAACAGCAGCCCCTGGGAAGGGGCTCTAAGAGGCTAAAAATACCTCCGGGGAGAAGGGGAGGAGCCATGCGGACTGGAAGTCACCAGCCCTGCTGGGGGAGCCGCCAGCAGGAAGGCAAGGGCCCTGCTGAGAGCCAGGCTTTAATCCCACTGTGCAGAGCTGCTGCTGGGCGCCCATGTGCTCCCATACTCCCTGGGCCTCAGTTTCCTCAACTGCAAAACAGGGATCAGGGCTACAGGGCACTCGAGGGGACTTGCAAATGATTCTTCCCAGGGCAGCAGCACTCTTATGGTCTCCTAGAAGATCTTGGGCTTGGAAACTCGGAATCCTATTGTCCTACTCAAATGTCACCCCCTCAGATCCCTCCCTGACCAACCGATGTCCATTCATACCCTCTCCCTCATCCTCTCTCCCTCTCCCCTGCTTCATGCACTTAGCACTTCCTGGCATTAGGTGATACAGGTGTTGGTTTACTTGTTGATTTTCTGTCTCCCCCACGAAAGGGTGGAGACCTTGTCTATTTGGGCCACCACTATTCTTGGAACCTGGCATAGGGTCAGCCACATATTATTAATATAAGAAGCACCAAATAAACATTTGGAAATAGATAAATCAGCAGTCAGGCAACATGTCAGTCATCTCTGGTTCTTCTCCTTCATTCTCTGTATCCAAATGCTATTACTTCTTCCTTCAAAGGCCATCCCAGGCTTTGTGTTTCCTTTCTGCTGCACACGCTGATCCAGGAGCTCACCAACTGACCCCTGAACGGCTCAAAGAACCCACCAGCTGGGGTTCTACCTCCACATGGTCCCCCAACCCCTCCTGCGTGACTGCTAGACCACTTAGACAAAAGAGATAAAGGACAGGAGCCCACAGCCATTCATTCATTCATTCATTCATTGCCACCTACAACCCACTTACACAGCCAGTGGCGACCTAGTACCAATCCCATCAGGTTCACTCCATGCTCATGCTATGTCCATTTTTTTCTTTTTTTAATCGATCCCTGTCATGGACCAGCCTCTCCTCTGCCCGTCCACATCCAATCCATGCTTCACCCTCACTAACACCCCACTCCTCCAAGAATCCTCCTCTTGCCACTCTGAGGAGTGAAAAGAGTATCAGCTTTAAAGTCAGTTGGACACAGGTTTAAACACCAGCTATGCACCTTGGACAAGTTACTTCTCTGAGCTTTAGTTCCCTCAACTGTAAAACGGGCACGATGACACCTATATAGCAGGGTTGTTGAGAGGGTTAGCGCTAAGAAGATTTGAAACTGCAGGGGACAGCACTAAGTCCACAGGAAGTGCCCAATAATTTTCCCTTCCTTGCCTATGTTGATCTCTCTCTCCTCTGAACTCCTGTTGCATTGGGTTAGTGCACAGTCAGAAGTCTGCTGTTTTCTAATTGTATCGTGGGTTAACACGATAATTGTTCGAGGGTCCTTGAGGGAAAAGATGGCATTTGACACTTTATTAGGAACTCCTAGCACTTAGCACACAGCATGCAAAGCTCCTTTGCCTATGTTAGCTCAGTTAATTCCTACAATAACCCTATGAGTCAAACCAAGTAGTGTTATTATTCCTATGTGGCATTTGGTGAACCAGGTTCTGACCTGTCCAGAGTCACAAGACCAGCAGAAGGAGCAGGATCTATGTCTCCAGCCTCTGTTATGGAAAACTTTGAAGCTAACTAGCCAAAAGAAATCAAACTCCCCCACTGCCCCCAGAACCACCTGCCACAGTCCACTCTGTACCACCCCACCTCCTATACACACCGTGCTGGGCCATGGCAGCCATGAGTGTACCACATGCCCTGCCCCACTGGCCTCAGTTGATTGGCTGGCTCAGGAATAGTCACCTGACCCAAACTAGGCCAATCAGATTCTACCTCCAAGGGACTTGGAAGTAGAAATCAGTGACTGAAGTTAGTATAGGCCACTTGAACTGGGAGCCCATAAATTCAGGAGCTATGGGGCTGCATGCACAGAAAAGCAGTAAAATCATCTTTTAGAGAGAAGAATGAAGGAGGGAGAAGCAGAGGCCAGAATCTGCCTGGGTTCCTTACTCTTTCTCAGTCCTAAATCCCTGCCACTTTCCTACCCTTCCTGTGGTTTGGATCTTCAAAGATTGTTCCAATGTAGGGCAATGGCCCAGCAGCTTTTCAATTCTTTCCAGTTTTGCTTAAGCTAAAAGATCCTTGACTAGGACAAACTCAATGCCGAGCAGAGAGCTAGTTTTTCTATTCCAGTTATTCTCAAAAAGTGACCCAGGCATCCTTGAAAATCCCTTTCAGGGAGTCTGCAATGTCTAAACTATTTCCACAATAGTACTAACACAAGATTTGCCTTTTTCACTCTCATTCTCTCACAAGTGTTCAATGGCATTTTCCAGTGGCTACATGACATGTGATGATGCCATTACTGTGTGCTTGTGTATTCTCGGGTTTAAAATTTTTTTCTATTTTTATTTCTAATATGGCAAATATCATTAGTGATAGGAATATCGCTGCCTATAATCAAAATAATAGCTTGTGGGAGTTCTCAGTAATTCTTAAGAGTGTAAAGAATTCCTGAGACTAAAAAAATTGAGAACCATTGCTCTACACTCTTGCTATTTAAAGTATGGTCCTCAGACCAGTAGCCTTCAAATCACCAGGAGCTTATTAACAAGGCGGGGGATCAGTCCCCACTGCCAGACCTGCTGCATCAGAATTTGCACTTTAACAAGCTCCCTGGGTGCTTCATATGCACATTAAATTTGAGAAGCACTGGACTACACCACAGTTCAATCAGTAATTGTTTACTGATTGATTCATTGATAATACTTACACAAATGATCCCTAAGAATTTCACGTATTTTAAAGAGTTTTTATTTCTTGAGCTAAAGTCATCACAGACACAATTACTAGTTGTTGGGTTTGAATTTCCCTCACCCCTCATGAAATACCCATTATCAAAACTACGAGAGTTGTTCTCTTTGCTTTGCACCCTCCTAATAAAATATCTAGCCACTATTAAGCACCCAAAACTTACCAGTGAAGAAACTGAAGCCCAAAGTACTTATACAATTTGGCCATAGTCACAGGTGGAGCTGGGATTTGAACTCACGGAGTCTAAGTTCAAATAAGGCAGAGCCTATTCCTATAATCAATACCTTATCCCTGGCCTCCTCAGTGGGCACACAAAGCACCTGGGGTCTTGTCAAAGCGCAGACTCTAATTCTAACCAGTCTAGGGTGGAGTCTGGTCCCCTGCATTCCTAACAAGTTCCCGGGTAATGCTAATGCTGCAGTCCAGAGACCACTCTCTGAGGTTCCAGGCCTCAGATTGCCTCTTAGTTCTAACAACAAAAAAGGAAGTAGTTGTGCCCCAGTGCCAGCAGCAGCCGGAATATGCCACTTCAAAGGGTGGGCAAGACAGCTTAACTGAAGCTGTGAGGGAAGCAGCTTCACACACTTATTCCAGCACAGAGAGACTCTGGGTCCTTCCATGGCTCCCATTGTGGGTAACATGTCCACAATGTCACTGTACAACACAGAGCCACATTCAGCTGTCACTCGGCCAGCATCAGGTGGGCCCAGAGCTACTCTAGGCCCCATCTAGCCCCATCACCATGTTCAAGCCTTCTCCCAGCTCCCCTAAAGCTGACATACAACTTTTCTTTTGGTTTTTTTTT
>VBSM01001979.1:25044928-25080662 GCA_008086735.1 Cheirogaleus medius | reverse complement strand
TGTGCTGCCATAAACATACGGGTGCAGATGTCTTTATAATAGAATGACTTATGACATACAACTTTTCTTTCTTTTTTCCATCATTCAATAAGCTGGCCTTTGGCTACATACTGGGTACTGGGCCAGGCATGACTCGATGGAAAAAGCACCGATCTGTGTTCAAATCCTGGCCTCTTCATTACTAGGTTGAGTGACCTTGAACAAGTTACTTAACCACGCTGAGAGTAATAATACCATTGTAAGGGAATGCAAAAGAAGTTCTGCCCAGTAGAAATACAAGGAGTCACACTTGTCATTTTAAATTTTCCAGTAGCCACATTTTTTAAAAAGAGACAAGTGCAATTCATTTTAATAATATATTTTATTTAACCTAATATATCCAAAATATTATCACTTTAAAATTGAATCAATATAAAAATGAATGAGATGTTGTACATTCCCTTTTTCATACTACATCTTCAAAATCTGGTGTGTATTTTACATTTACAGCACATTTCAATTTGGACTAGTCACATTTCAAGTGCTCAGTGGCCACATATGGCCGGTGGCTGCCATAATAATGGACAATACAGAACTAGAGAAGGTAGTAGAACGTACCTGGCACAAAGTCTTCACTCTCTATGGGGTAACTCTTATTGGAAAGAGCCCATCACACACCTGGTTTATAGCAAGTATACAGTATGTATAAATGGCTGCGGCTGCCAATGCCAATGTTCTCACAGAGAAGACACCCAATTCATATTTGCTGACCACAGGCTCAATCTTCTAGATTTAGGTTGGAGTGGAGAAGGCGTGAAGATGACTATTTTCTATGCTAGTAAGTTTGTTGGGTTGAGGGAAGGAATGGAAGAAGATTTGGAGGTATACAGTCAGTGAATTCACAAAAGGCCCAGAAACTCCAAGTTCAAAAGTCTCCTTTAATGATGGAGTTAGACATTAATTCTTTCGCAACACCCCCACCCCAAGAGAAGTGATGGGTCTAGGCAAGTTCATCGATGGCTGCAAAAATCATGTTTTTTTTAATAGATTCCCATTTTCATGTTAAGGAAGTTCCATTCCATTCTTAGTTTGCTAGAGTGTTTTTATTTGGTTGGGTGGGTTTTTTTGGGTGTTTTTTGAAACACAGTCTCACTGTGTCACCACAAGTAGAGTGCAGAGATGTCATTGTAGCTCACAGCAACCTCAAACTCCTGAGCTTAAGCAATCCTCCTGCCTCAGCCTCCTGAGGAGCTGGGACTACAGTCATGTGCCACCACGCCCAGCTAATTTTTCTATTTTTAGTAGAGACAGGGTCTTGCTCTTGCTTAGGCTGGTGCAAAACTCATTTTCATTTGGTGAAAATTTGATGAGGAACTTTATAAAGGAGCAATCAGGCTGACAACATTCATGTCCACTGATCAATTTTAATACCACTCAAAGCAGAACAACTGGATAATATATGTCTCCTGATGTAATGCAAGAAGTACAACCTATCGCTAGGAAAGATTCTTGCCTCCCTCCCAAAAATATTTATATACACACACACACACAAAATATCCTAAATCTAATCAGGTCTCCAATCAAACTACCAATTTTCAGGAAATACAGATGATAGAGAAAGAAATTGAACATCATCCCTTCCCCAAATCCAGAATGTGAGAAATTCCGTAAGACGTTAAACAATCCAAGTTCTTCAAACAAGTAAATGGCATGAGTGGGAAAACAGTGTGTGATAGAGTGTAATAAGGAAGAGGTATGCTATGGAGTAAAAGAGACTTAAGTTTCAAACAAACCAACTATAAGAAGAAATTTTTGAGAAATTGGGGGAAAATAATCAGGGACTAGATAGTAGATATAACAATAATTGTTACTTTTATTGGGTATTATATGGTATCTGTAGAGATACACACTGACATAGGTGCCAGTTAAATGATAAAATGTCTAGGACTTGCTTCCAAATACTCCAGAAAAAAAAAAATCAAACACATAAACCAACAAAAAGTAGGAGAAAAGAATGGATGAGACAGGATAGTGGAAATATTGATAATTGACGAGGCGGGGTGGGTGCCCACTGTAGCAGGGTGCACTGTCAGAGGGCCGCCCTGCCCAGCGCCTGCAACAGGCCAGAGTATCTCAGCTCACAGCGTGGGCAGCATGGCCTCCTTGCAATCGCTGCCTGGGAACTTTCTTACTGTTTAAGGCCCTACCCAGATCTCTTGAATCAGAATTTCTGAGTTTGCATTCAAGGGTATCAATATTTCAATAAGCTCTCGGTGATACTAACGTTTCTAAGGCATGAGAACCATGAGAGTAGAGAGGTGGCTTGCCGTAATTGTCATTGGACCCAACAAATGAGGCACCCAGGACTAACCTCTTATCCATCCTCAGGCCCAAGAGAGTTAATTCTCTAGGTGAAGAGCAGCCATTTACCCCTTGAGGTCCCTGTCTACCTGGCTATTGTCACATACTCTTGCAGACCCTGAAGGTGACCACAGAAAGCTCCTTTGGGCTTGAATGTGAGGACTCTGGAGACCCAACCTGAATGTTGGGCCCCCTTCCCTCTGGAACCACTCTCACATTTTTCTATTCCTTCCATCTTGGATTTCCTCTCTGCCATTGCCCAGGCTCTGACCCCTTCCTCACCACATTCCAGAACCACAGGCCTGCAAGCTCACGCGAAGCCCAGTAGGGAGCCATTAGATGTGGCCCCCATGTGTCCCCAGCATGCTCCTACTATCTGCCTACTGAAGCACACCCAAGAGCAGGTGTCCTGACCCTGTTGTTCTAGGGCAAGAACCTCAGGGACAAGGCAGGAAATGTTCAGCCTTCTTTTATGACTGAGCAAGGGGCACAACAGATACATTCTCCCTGTCCTGCACCCTTACCCTGAGCCCAGCCCTCAACCCTCCCCGGACCTCACCAACCCCTCAGGCCACCTTCTGCCTCCTCTTCTGCCTCTTGCCAGCTCTAAACTCTTCCAGGCCATGACCTGGCTCAGAGCTCTCCTGGAGCTTTCCTGTCTGAGCGTTCTCCAAGACAGACCACGCCTGCGATCTTTATCTAGCTGCAGTGGGGATCAACTGCTGGCCCCAGCCTCCCTGGCCTCTCCCCTCCCTCATGGTGTCCCCAACTTACCCGTCCTCTTGTCCTATTCTTCCGCTTGGGAATATCCTCTTCTAAATCTTCTTCCTCGTTCCCTTCTTCTACGTTTTCATCATTTTCTAAAACCCTCTGAAATGACAAGAAAATAAATAAAAGAAGTGAGAACTAAAAAGCTTTGCAGTCTAGTAAAGGGAGAACAGACTTAAACAGCTTCTCTGTGACTCTAGAACCTCTGTCCAGGCCTCACATGTGGTGGCAGCTGTCCCGGTGTGTTTGCATTTCCTGTGATGGGGCCTTGACCCCAGAGGCCTCTCTACATAACTCAGGAGGAGCCGGGAGTTCCTAGCAAGCAAAGCTCATCTCAGGGCTCTGAAAGCAGAGGGGGAGTCCTTCATTAGGAGTGAGGGGCAGGAAGGGTCCAACTATAGTGTTAGCTGACCCCCCACTAACAGACTTGCACTCCCTGTCCAAGAACATTATCTGGAAAATAAACACATTTTAAAATAACTTTTCTCCCTGTTACTCTTAAGCAGTCTTTATGGGCATGATAACAGCGGTTTGTGGTTGTGTTTTTTAAAAAAAAAAAAATCCTTTTTGAAGACTACATTATCTCTGGCCTGGAACACTGCAAAAATCTCCTGATATCCCTCTTTCCACTGCTGGCCCTGCATCCAGTCTCCTCTCCATGCAGCAGCCAAAGGGGTCTTTATGAAATATAAATTCCCTGTCCTGATCAAAATCTTCCAAATGGCTTCCTTTTTCATTTCATACGAAACCAAAAGCCACTTCCATTTCCTGTGGGACCTAGGTGGTCTGGTTCCCGCTCACCTGTGCAACTCCATCCTGGGCTCTACTCCAGCCACACAGGCCGTCTGTCTGTTCTCTCAACACGAGCTCTGACTTATCTAGAGGCTTCACTGAGCACACCATTCCTCTACCCAGAAAGCTCCTCCCTGGGAGTCTCACTTTGCTGCCTCCTCTCATCCCGTAGGACTGAGGTTAAATCCCTTGTCTCCCTCAGGACACTACCTAGAATCTGTCCCTCCTCTTATATAATCTTCATACTATTT
This sequence comes from Cheirogaleus medius, assembly GCA_008086735.1. Classification (NCBI taxonomy): domain Eukaryota; kingdom Metazoa; phylum Chordata; class Mammalia; order Primates; family Cheirogaleidae; genus Cheirogaleus; species Cheirogaleus medius. The sequence continues at coordinate 25,076,511 of VBSM01001979.1, read as the reverse complement.
GTTCTTCTCATTGCATTTATCCTAAAATGCAATTATTTTATTTGTTTTCATTGTGTTCTATCTGTATGCCACATTAGAATATGAGTGGAGAGGACAAGTATCTCTTGGTCTCTGTGTTCCCAGCACAGTCAGTGCCAGCTCAGAGGAGGTCCTCATTAAACCTTGGTCAAATGAATGAATGAATGAACAAATGAAAAAATATAGTCCATTTACTACATCTGTATTTTAATAATGTAAAGCAATACAAACATGTAAATTCATTTGACTCATGGTCCTGGTTTCGGTTTCCGGCACAGTAGATAGTAGCCCCATGCTCTGCACATAGCAGGCATTTAGTTTACACTGGGGATGATGGTGAAGGGACAGTGATGACCCATACACTGGCCCAGTGCTGCAAGAGAAGAACTTGAACCCACTACCAGCTTTAAAAGGAAAGGGCTACATGTCCCTAGAGTATCAAGGATCTGTCCAATTCATTGATTCTGTTAAATTACACAAACTGAGAAAAAAAAAACCTCTAGCAGGTAACACATAGATAACAGACCTTGACTACATAATCTGAAAGTTCAAAAGCAAGGAGTAATACATGAATAGCAAATACACACACACACACACACACACACACACGGAAGAAAGCAGTAGGTATCTTAAAACGCCAGAGGCAAGAAGAGATTCTTCTGGCATGATAGGGAAGGTGGCACTAGGGCTGAGACTAAAAGATGAGTGGAATTTGTACACGTGGAGATGGAAGAAAAGGCAGGCCAGATATAGGGCACAGCATGACCGAAGGTACAGAGGGAAGAAGGCTGAAGAACAGAGGGAGTGAAGGAGTAGTGGAAAATAAGCCTGAAAACTAGGTTAGGAGCAGAGAGGGGAGGCCCAGGAAGGTCACGCTTATCATATTGGATTTATTTAGTAGGAAACAAAAGGTTTTTAGCTCCAGAACAAAAGGTCGGCTAGCAAAGTAGGACATGCCAGAGAGGGGAAGAACTGGGACAACCCACGGGACTCGGTTCACCATGCATCCACCCAGCACATCTTTATTGCACACCTAGAATGCACCAAGCACTGTCTGGGTGCTTGAGACAAAGGCTCCTATCCTTGAAGAGTTCAAATTCTATTGGAAGAAAACAGACGATGAACAAAAAGAAGTAAATTACAAAGTACATGAAATAGTGAGAAGAGCACAGGAGAAGAAAGAAGAAGCAGAGTGAGGCACTCAGGAGGGCAGGGCAGGCGGGGCACAGGCTGTGGGACGGGAGCAAGGACTTGAAGAAGGTGAGAGTGAGAGCCATGCGGACGTCTGGGGAAGAACGCTCCAGGCAGAGGAAACACCAGAGCAAAGGCCCGAAGTCTGGGATGTGCCTGGCATGTCCTAAGAGCAGAAAAAAAGAGGTCCGGGTACCCGGAGCAGACCGAGCCAGGAAAAGAGGACGGAGCTGAGAGACTGGCGAGGGGGCCCTGACTTTCACTCTGAGATGGCAGGGCCACAGCAGGGTTTTGAGCACAGGAATGACAAGAACTGACTTAAATTTTAAAGAGCTCCCTCTCCTATGGTACATCCAGACAACGGAATATTAACGGGTGTTAAAATGAGCTATCAAGCCACGAAAAGAAAAGACAGAGAGGAAGCTTAAATGCAGTAAAAAGATCAGTGGTGGCAAAAGGTTAGAGGGGAAGGAGAGATGAACGGCAGAGCACTGGGGATTTTTAGGGCAGTGAAACTCTTCTATGTGACACTGTGACAGTGGATACGTGACACTGTACATTTGTCCAACAGAATGTACAGCACCAAGAGTGAACCCTAAGAGAAACTACGGACGTAGGTGGTAATGGTGTGTCACTGTAGGTCCATGGATAGTAACAAACATACCACTCTGGGGAGTGACGTTGATAATGGGGGAGGCTGTTCATGTGGGGGGCTCCCTCTCACGTGTTAGCAGGGAGACCACTGAGAAGGCAATCACAGCAGTTCATACAAAAGCTGAAAGCCTCTTGGACCGGGGCAGCGGCAGTGGACGTGGGGAAAACTGGATTTATGTCAAAGGCACAGTGAGCAAGATTCCTGATGAATGGATGTTGGATGTAAGAGACAGACAGGAGTCAAAGATGGCTCCCAGGCCTCTGGACAAGTAAAGGTGACAGTTAACAAGGATCCTTACCAGGGCTGTAGCTCATGGAAAGCAGGGGAGGGAACGAGTATCAGCCATGTTGTGGCAACTAACAGAAAGACGTGAGAATTCCTCTAACACAGGAACGGCACAGAAGGAGGCCACGTTCCCTGATTCATTCGACTCCTTCATTAAGACTCATCTCTGTGCTGGGCACGCACAGCCCACAGATGTGGTGAACACAACGGCACAGTCCCTGACTTGATGGGACTCATAGACTGGTGGTACTTAGCAAGCAAACCAAAAGTGCATTCCAATATTATCATTAATAATGTTAATAAATTAATGTATGAATTGTTAAATGTTAAATTGAATATAAAATTAATGACTACATAATATATATAACAAAATATAAAAATTTAATATAAAATATAAATTTAATATAAATATTTCATTTTAATAATTTAATTCTATTGAATTATTAATACTGTTATTTAATGTTAGTATTAATTAATATTATTACAATACTCTGCGCCAAGCATTGTATTAGATGATGGGGATTCAAGACAAGTAACAAATGAGGAATGGTAGGTGTACCCTGTTATCACCCGTGCAGTGAGGGCTTGAGAAGTGGTGGCCACCCAGGGACAGAGCATCCATCCCTGCCTGGAGGGCGGCGACTGCAGGGGCTGAGGGATGAGTGGGCACTGCCAGGAGAGGACGGCGCAGTCTGTGAGCCAGGCCGGGCTGGGTGTGTGGAAGGAGAGGCAGCTGAGCCGAGTCTCAATGGTACCACCTGCAGCAGAAACCCCACATTCCCAGTCTGCACAGTGGACCGTCCGTTCCAGGGGGACGAGGACTCAGTCCGTTTTGTTCACGTGTCCCCAGGACCTAGCACAGTACCTGGTGCTCAGTAGGCTCAGTAAACAAACACTTTGAATGGATAAATATGGAGATCAAAGAAGAGGAACAGATTTGAGGGGAAGAATGACTTCTTCTGGGGGACGTGTTGAATCAGAAAAGAATTTGTGAGCCTCACAGCAACAAAAATAAGGCAGTTTGAGATGCAGCCCTGGACCCTGGGAGGAGGATGCGGAGTTGGTGCTGGAGTTCTGGAAGCAGCACAGGGACTGTGACACTCTGCAGCGTCGCCCCCATTCCAGCAGGTGCAGAAATACCTGTATCTCCTGCATGCTCTCCTCCTCTCTGGCATCCACCTTCTTCTCCACCCCCTCACCGCGGAGCAAGGCCTCCAGCGTGGTGCTTTCCGAGGTGAAGCCATCCTTCTTCAGGGGCAGCTCCACTTCTACAAACAAAGACAGAAAGGCAGGTCAGGCCACTAGAAGCAGGCAGGACGGTCCTCGAGCGAGGAGGGCACGCAGGGACCAGAGCTCCCAGGTGGGACTCGAAATAGCCTGTGCTCTCCCCTCCTCGTGGGATGGGAAAACTGGGGCTGAGTGGAGCTTTTCCATCTCCATTTCCTAATCCCAGAGCCAGGTTCCGACCCTGCCCGCACCCTCAGGGGAAGCTGAGGTGGAACAGAAAGGTGCTGATTGACAGAGGCTCGCACAGCCTGAGTGACAGTCTTGCTTCTGCCTCCCCGGCCATGTGCCATCGGGCAGGGCATCGAGGAACGTGGAGTCCATTTCTGCACCTGCAAAGTGGGGATAACAACGCCCAACTTCACAGGTGGTTTTGTGGGGCAGAAATGCGTCCACGTGCACGGAAGCATTTTGGAAACTCTCAAGCAGCACACCAACATTGGCCTTGATTATTCTCATTCCCTCCCTCTATACCAACTCGTCAGGCAACGCCATGACCTCCCCTCGGCCGTGCTGGCTGTCCGGCTCTGCTTTGCTCCATGAACAGCTATTTCAGCCTCAGAGAGGCTGTTCTCATCAACTCACATGGAGGCAGAGGCCTCGGAAGCCAAAGGAAGAGAAGGAGCCTAGCAAATGCCTAACAGGCCCCGGAGCAGCAGAGTGGGTGCCACAGGGCCCACGTACCGGGGCGGTTTTCTGAAGACATCAGGAGTTCAATTGACTACCTGGGGCTTGAGGTCACTGGGCCAGCTGAGCAGTGGCGGCCAGAGCCAGCCCTGCCAGTGAGAGACCAGAGAGAGGAGCTGACCCCCTCCTCAAGGTGTCCCAAACACCTAACCTGAACAGAGGGTCATTTTTTCAAATTAAAAACAGAAACCTAAGGTACAGTGATCTATTCTGATTTACTAAAATGTATTTCTCCAGCCTCTCCTCTGATCCTGTAGCTCGCACCTGCCCCCACTGCCGCACCCAGACATATGGTCCCTTCCAAAGAAAGTGCAAGAATTATGATGTCGTGGTGCCCTGGAAAGAGTCAGGGAAACAAATGGCCCACTGTTACGGGGGAATTGAGAGTTGGGTGTGAGGACTATTTACAGAGGCAGGGCAGGGAAGTAAGGGAACCATGGAGGTAATGGTGAAACGCCCCACGGGAGGGATGTGTAGGGAGCCATTGGCACTGCTATTCCTAGAGGGAAAGAGGGAGAGTGTTTGCAAGAAGCTGGCTATAGCAGAGCCCTGGGGCCCAAGCTTGCAGCACCAGAGCCCAGAGGACAGGGAACCAAGGGAACCAACTGCTCTCTCCTCCTATGCTCCATCTCCCTGCCATGTCCTCTCCAGGTGGCCAACCTTAACTGGAATCCAGAGGGCAAGGGAGCTGCAGCCCACCAGGGTCAGCTTCTGGGATATAGAGAAGCATCGAGAAGGACAAAGAGCAGATCTGGAAGGGCAAATGGAAACAAGCAGCACCAGCAAGCCCTGCTCCACTGGGCTCTATCCTGACCCCAACAGAACTCTACCTACGCTTTCCATTCCTTCCACCAGAAACAGACGTATGCTAACCAATCCACGAGGAAGGGGTACTCAGGCATCCCATTAAAACTGAAGACATGCACACCCATGGGTGACCAGCCCCAGAGAAGGAAGGTGGGAACGAGAGACAGTATCTAAAGTATCTTGAGAGTCAGAGTCTTTGGGCTTTTTCTTACCAAAAAAGGAGAGCAAAGGATCCACCTCTCATCAAGGAGCACTACCACTAAACCAAACACCTCTGAAACACATCCATCCACCTGTTCATTCAACAAATATTTACTGAGCACCTGCCAGTGACAATTGCTGTGCTGGCACTTGGTACACAGGAGGTGAACCAAATAAAGACAAGCCCTGCCTTTAGGCAGTTTACAGTCTAAAGAGACAGACATTAAATGCTAAATACAAAACAAAGACGCAATTATGAATTGTCATAAGTGCTATGGAAGAAAACAGCAGGGTGAAATTTGAAAGAATAAAGTTGGCGGGAGTGGGGGAGTCCACTTTAGAGCAGGGAGCAGGGAAGGCCTGTGTGATGAAGTTACATTTAAGTTGAATGTCAGAAAAATATTCAACTGTCTGCTTTAATGAGTTCAGAGTGTGCAGCTCCACGGCCTGCTCTGATGACATATTACTTTTTCTCCCAAGTCAGAAAAGTCTTCCAAATGCCTAATCTAAAACGATTAAAGTGTGTTGCCTCATGTTCTGTCCTCAGTCAAAAAGAGAATAGCTGATCATCATCTCTCAAACTTATAATAATCACATACACATATATTTGAAGTTCATATTTTAGTATCTCCCAGTAGCCTTCTAAATCCTATGTCCAGAATTTCACAGCATTTTAGAGCTGGGGAAAGCCTTACAGATCATCTAATTCAATCATCTTATTTTACAAATGAGTCACCTGAGACTCAGAAAAGTTAAGTAACTTCACCAAAGCCACACAGCAGGATGAGAATGCAGCCAAATGATCTTTCAAGATGCCATTGAGATCATGACAAGAGCCCCTACACATCATATTAGTAGTTGGCAGGCCCGGACTGAGACCCGACTGTGCTTTGGTACATTTGTACTCATGTGGAGGGCCTGGCAAACTATAAACATTCGAAATGAGGCAGCTGTTATTGCTATGTATCACTCAATCCCCACCATAGCCAAGAGCACAGCTACTCCATTATATAGATGAGGGCAGTGCAGCTTAGGGAGGCTGAGAACTTGCTTAATATCACACAGCTGATAAGGGGCCAAGTCCAGCCTCAAACTCAATCAACCTCCAAGCCCATTCACCTGATTAGGCTGTACGGACTCCACCCTGCCTCTCTGTAGTCCTTCCTTGGAAAGTCTTTTTCCAAACCTTTGTGCATTTTCATTGCCTTCCTAGACTCTCTCCATAGTTTTCGTATTTCAAGATAAAAGGCAGATCTTGGCTGAGGCCAAGGGCAGGTTTGTGTCAGGGCTCTGGGCTCTCCTTTATACAATTGTACCCATGTGGTGTTCACACTTCCACAAAAGCGTCAACCCCATTCAGGATTTTCCAACAATTCTGAACTTTCTCCTCTTTCTTATCCTGCCCCTTCTTTCTCCCCTACTAAATATGCCTCCATCCTGCTTTCCCATAATGCAATCTACTCCCTTGGTCCTCTTTACCCAAATTTTACCAGGTAGACACAACATAAGAATCAAGAGGGAAAACAGAATCAAAATGGGAAAAGCAAAATGGGCTCTCCTACACCCAAAGAGCTCGAAGCAATCTCCAATAGCATCTAGAGTCCAATCCCTTAATGAAGAAAGTGATAGAGACATTCCCAGAGTCATGGAGACATTTAGTGGCATCATTCTTCCCTATTTACCAAAATATTTGATTGGCTCATGTCGGATGTGCTCTCGGGCAGCCCTGGAGTCAGATCCTTGCCATTTATTAGTAAGGGACCCTGTGCTAGTTACTTAAGCTAAGTCTTTGTTTCCTTATGTGTTAAATGGAGATGGTCATGGTATCTATTTCATAGTGTTGACATAAGAATCACACAAGGTAATGCACTACATAAAGAAACTCTGAAAGTACACACACATACACACACACACAAACTAGTGTGAGAAATGGTGTCAAATGAGGCTTATCAAGTTTTGTTTTATTCTATTCAAAATTTAGATTCAAAATTAGATCATATATGAAAAGAGCCTAGGACACTGTAAGTGCCATACAAATGCTAGATGTTGTTACCAAAGTTTGAATAGTTCTGATTTTAACAGTACAGCTGCACTGCCCCATAGAAATATAATGCAAGCTGCTTACATAATTTTGAACTTTCTAGTAGTCACATTTTAAAAAGTAAAGAGAAGCAGGTGCAACTAATTTCAATAAGATACTTTAACCCAATATTTCCAAAACAGTACCATTACAATGTAAAATCAATATAAACAACATTGATGCAAAGTTTTACATTCTTTTATTCACAGTAAGTCTTCAAAGTCTGGTGTCTGTTTTCCACTTACAGTACATCTCAATTCAGACAAGCCACACTTCAAGTGCTCCACAGTCACATGCGGCTAGTGGCTATTGTATTGGACAGCTCAGGTTTACGGCATTAAAAGTAACATTTACTGTGATTTTTGCTTCCAAAAAAACGGAAAGAATTTAAATACGGTTTTTAACATTGCCAACTTAACTCCCAGCAGAGCACCATTCCAAGAGCAGCGTTCTAGCTAACCACTGGCAAACCCTAGTTGCAAAGCACTGTGGGTAAGCCTTGTAAGGTCAGAGTGAAAGGGTAACTACCCCTCCCTACAAACAAGCAGAGGGTGCATTCCCTGGCTCCTGACCACAGGAGGCCCCATAGTGAAGGGGGAAAAAGGGTAACAGGTCCAAGCTCGTGTACAATGTACATCCTAGACACGCTCCTGTTGATCCCTGAGGGATTTCACTGATTTAATTTTATTTTAATATGGCTCATCTGGATATAGGATTTAATAATTCTTTAAAAGTGTACTCCTTCTGAAGCTCACACACAAATTTGGGGACCACATAACCTGACAGGAGCCATCAAACATTTAACATTAAAAGAAAATGGTCCAAAACACACACATAATTCATCTTTAAATTAGCCTGATTTTATACACATGGATATAAACTCATGGATCGTTACTCTCTCCAGAGCAGCAGCAGCTGTCACCCAAGCCAGCCACCTCTCTGGGCCTCTGTAAGCAGCTCTGCCTCCACTTCTAATTGGGAACAGAGATACTCCTTGGGTGACTTCCAGCACGATCCATCACACCAGAGACAGCTTCTGTGCAAACCGAAGCAAATCGGTTTCCAAATAAGAAAAAAACCTCTTAGACAAACAAGGACTGAAGCATAGAAAGTCTTAAAAAAAAAAAAAAAAAGCACAAATAAAAGCAAAGCAAAAAAAAGTCAGTTAAGAGCAATGGCTTCTTCTCTCCAGGACTACAGACAGGGCAGCCATCCTCTCGGGTGCAGATCAAAGCCACAAGCTTTTGACACAGGTGCCCCAAGCCTGCCACCCAACACACTGAAAGAAAAGCTTCCACTGGGTTGTTGGAGCCACCGAGCTCATTAATAGGATGCAGGCGAGATGAGTCTGAAAGTGCAACATGGGAGCACAGTGAGTAATTAAATCCCAGGTCATTTAAAAATGCAAACGCCTTGGATGTCACGGGCTCACAGAGCCTCTGACTCTTTCTCCTTCGTTACTTGGCTCAGGATGGAGGACTGGGAACCTGCAAGTCATATATGGATTATAATAAAATATGCCATATAGAAAACAGATTAAGACAGTTCTTCTTTGGGGAAATATACAAAGAGAGGAGCTGTCTGTTAGCTGTCAAGTTTGTAAGAGATACCATCTTTCGGGAGGCTGTGCTCTGCCAACAGACAGACTGCCCCAAGGGAAATTGTGGTGAAACACCCCGACAAGGAGCATCCATCCGTCCATCCATCACAGGCTCCCTCTGACGCAGGGGCCTGGAGATAGAGTTATAGTGCAAAAGGGAGGGAGAAATCCCACAGACAATGGCAAAGAATGCTCCCGCTAGATCATGAGCGCTCAATTTTTTTTTTTAGCTGCCTCTAGTCTTTCTTTAAAAATATAAACATGCAGTTTTTTCTTCTGGGTGCTTATTATTTTGAGGAGTTAAGCTCATCACATTTCTTTGGATTTATACATCAATTTACACCAATGAGCAAGGAGCTTAAGAATCATTATTTCATTTATCCCAATCAGACTCTCAGGCTCATGAGGAGGGAAAAAGGGAGGGGGGCATTGTAATCTCTCACCTCACAGGGGAGAGACTGGGAAGACCAGAAACCTGATTTCCTACAATAGTGGCAGGCCCAGGAATACATCTGCTTATTTCCTAGGGGTGCCACTTTCTTGGCTGCATTTGACTCTCTGTTTTGTGACTCATAAAGCTCAAAATAGATGAGGTTCACATGGAGGACCCATCACCCAGGCTGCATCCTACAGGCCCTTGTTACTGCCTATTTTAGAATCCCAGACATCCACATGACAGGAGGACTGATCTCTCCCCCATGTGGCCTCCACTGTGCCTACCCTCTCACCCCTATGTAGATCCGCAAGGATTCGTTCCAGCAGCCAGATGTCAGGACCAGATAAGCATTCCCCGACCCAAAACACAGAAAAACACCCACACTGCCAAAAGAAGCTCACCACTGGGCCGGCCAGCAGACCAAGTAAATGCTGCTTAGCAGGACGGGAGGATGGGGAAGGACAGTGGGAATGGATGGAGTGGGTGAAATATTTCCAAGGGTGGGTGGGGGGATGGGGAAATGTCAGCCAAATGGTACAAAGTTTCCGTGAGATAGGATGAAGTTCTGGAGGTCTACTGTACAGCATGGTGACTCCAGCTATTAATAATGTATCGTATACTTAAAAAATGCTAAATCAGGAGATCTTAAATGTTCTTCCCACAAAAAAAATGACAAATATATGAGGCGATAGGTATGTTAGTTTCATTTAATCATCTCACTATATAAACATATATTTTAAAAATCTCATTGTACACCATAAATGTATATAATTTTTATTTGTCAATTATACCTTAATAAAGCAGGAGGGAAAATAAAATAATAAATAAAAAATAAAAATGCATAGTTCAAGGGAATACAGGCAACTGGAAAGTGCAAGAAGCTGCTCTGGGGTGAAATCTCAGCTCTACTACCCTAAACCACACACTTGGCCTTGATCTCCTCATCAGTAAAACCGGGAGAATAGAACCCACTTCCCACTGTTGTTACAGGGCCACACGAGGTAACGGATACAAAGTGTCTGACACAGCCACACCTGTAATCCCAGCACTCTGGGAGGCCAAGGCGGGAGGATCGCTCGAGGTCAGGAGTTCAAGACCAGCCTGAGCAAGAGCGAGACCCCGTCTCTACTAAAAAATAGAAATTAAGTAATTAAAAAATATATAGAAAAAATTAGCCGGGCATGGTGGCACATGCCTGTAGTCCCAGCTACTCAGGAGGCTGAGGCAAGAAGATTGCTTAGCCCAGGAGTTTGAGGTTGCTGTGAGCTAGGCTGACGCCACGGCACTCTAGCCCGGGCAACAGAGCAAGACTCTGTCTCAAAAAAAAAAAAAAAAAAAAACAACAAAGTGTCTGGCATGAGCAGGTGCTCAGTAAGTGTGAGCACCCTTCTTTTCACGTAAGGTTTCCCTCTCCTTGTGCTTGTCAGCAAAAACTCCTCACCTTCTGACACTCTCAGACCACCATGTGGTGAGGCAGGCTTTCCCCAGCATGGGCGTGGCCCAGGGAGGAGGGATGCAAAGGGGCAGTGGAGAGGACAGAAGAGGCTGAGGCTGGGGAGACTCAGCAGGGAGCTGAGATGCTGCCCCACTTCCAGGCCAGGGTGGGCACTGCTCCTGCAGCTTTGGGGGGAAATCATGGCAGAACCGCAGTGGAAGATACCCTGCTTTATTCCTTCATTTGATAAGCAATTATTGAGCACATACTATGTACCAGGCTCTGCTCAAGGTGCTGGGTACACAGCTGTGAACAAAAAAGACAAAACTCCCTGCCCTCATAGAATTTATGTTCTAGTAGGGGAGAAACAACACATAAAGTAAACAAGTGAATCTGTTGGTATGACAGATGGCAATCAGTGCTTTGGAGCAAAAATCAGAGCAGAGGAGGAGAAGCTGGCACATTGAGGTGACGGCAGGGTGGTTACACTTTTAAATGTGGCCAGGAAAGCACAAGCCCGAGGAGAGGGAGGGGGCCGCACTGACATCCAGTGCAAAGGCCCTGAAGCTGGCCGTTTGCCCGAAGCAGGGTGAGCGGGGGAATGGTAGGAGACCAGCTATGGGAGTTACAGGGGCCTTGAAGGGCTATGTAGGCGCCTGCAAGAATGTTGTCTTCCACCCCGAGTGCAATGGCAAGCCATTGGAGGTTTTGAGCAAAGCAGGACAAGATGATGCCTATACATTAATAGAATCATTCTGAAAATAACTGAAGAGGGTGAGGGCAGGAGCACGGTGACTGGTTAGGAGTCACTGCTGTTTGTATGGAGCCCCATCAACGAGCCTGGTGCTTGGGAGGGGGAGGTGCATGATGTGGATAGATCTCTGTTCTTGTGGCATCAGGTGTCAGATGCATCCAGGGGTCAGTACACACTGGAGAGCAATCACCTGGCCCCTGCTTGGGGGTTCCTACACACAATGAACCAGGAGAGAAGCCAGGTGGAGAGGCCAGGTGTCCAATGCTAAGGGGCAAAGGTGTGGAGCCATACCAGGGTGAGTCCACGGAGAAATGGTTCTCCACGAAGAAAGTGGACCAGCCAAGGCCAAGGGCAAGAAACAAGACCCAGGCAGATGGGTGTGGCCTAGCATTCCAGGAGCTAACAGGTGTAGTAAACACACAGAGGAAGCCTTCCAAGTTCCTCTCTGTGCCCTAGGAGATGGGTGCCAGAGGGCTGAGTTCCGGGACATAGAGGTGAGGTCGTACAGGCAGTGGTTCTGGTATAGGTGGGTCCCTCAGCCAGGCACTTGATCTCCACTCCTCAGTATATAAGATACTAGACTGGGGCCTTTTAAAAGACTCTGAGAAAGACCAAGTTCCCATTCTGGGCCAGATAGCACACACTTTGTCAGCTGGGCAGTGAGCTGTCTGCAGCAAGCTCATCATTGGTGCTGGGGACAGAAAGAGCATTGCGAGGACCCACCAGCAGGGCAGTGTGGAGGTAGCATCGCGGTGCTTCTTACTCCCCAAGCCCTCTCTTTCCACCCCATACTACTCTCAAAATAACCTCATGAAACAACCATGGTCCTCATTTCACAGATGGAGAATCAAGGCAGGAGTGGCTAGGTGACTGCCCAAAATCACAAAGCCAGTGGGTAGAGGGATCTGGACTTGAACCTCAGCCTTGCAATGCCTGCTTGGTGCCTCTTCTCTTGCAGAGCACAGCTACTTGGCACAGCGAAGGCCCTGGGACCACACACCAAAGAAAGGCAAGATGGCAAAACTCTGATGGGACCCTCAGGCCAGGCTGGGAACCGATGGCAAGCCCAGCTCAGCTGCCCAAGGCCTCTCCTCTCCGGCTCAGTCTCCCTTGTCCATAAACAGAGACACTGAGAGCCAAGTCATGTTCTCCAAGCTTAAGATCAAACACCAGACACATCTCTTTTGTCACCCCTTTAGTAAACCTTTACTGTCAATGCTCTACTAGGTGCCAAGCCTCAGGCTGGGTGTTAGGGACACAGATGAAGAAACTCCCACCCTCAAAGAGCTTACCTTCCAGTGGGGAGAGACACAGGTACACGCGCAATGGCGTAACTGGGTGGTCCTTCAGACTTACAACCCAAGCCATACGTGTGGCTCTGCCAGGTCCCACTGCAAAGCACAGCCATGGACACTCAGCAGCGGCCATGCGCTGGCCTGGCCACCCCCATCTGCAGGCCCACTTCCTCTGCCAGCCCAAGCTCCCAGGGCCCTGCAGAATACACACGGTGCCAAGGACACCACGACTCAGTCCTCCAGCCTGCCTCCATTCTGGAGACTGCCAGGAAGGCAGAGGTACAGGTCACTTCCAGCGCACAGGCAGTCGCAGCATGAGCGGGGGCTGGAGTGGCCTGCCCGCCTCACTCCAGCTCCCCTACTCACGAGGCCAACAAGAGCTGAAGAAGCTGCCGTTGCAGGCCTCCAGATGGATGGCTGCAGGCTCTGACACTGCAGGAAAGAGATAAATGGCTGGTCATTTCCCCCCGATGCACTTGAAGGCATCCATTCTCCCAGCTGTACCAAGCTCAGGCAACCCCCCCGCACAGAGACAGATAAGCAGTGACAGATGGGGGTGGGAGCCGGCGAGTCCTTCCCCCTCGGAAGGACACAGCCAGACTCCTCTGCAGGCCAGGAGAAGGTCGTGTTGTCCGTTGGCTCACACCTGGCTCGAGGCTCCAAGGGTCCCTTCCCTCACCTCCCCCCATCCTGCCCACCCCGCCCGACTCATGCATCTGAGGGACACTCAGCAGAGGGGGAGGGCCGGGGGCAGAGGGAGCCAGCTGACAGGCTCATCAATCTCAGGCTACATGCTTGGCACATCGGCGTTCCCTAAGTTGTTCCCGGACGGGGAGGGTGTCGGAGGAGCCAGGGGCACTGTCTCGAGGAGAAGAGAAATCACACCGAACATCAGAGAGCAAATGGTGGAAGAAGCCTGGGGACTATTAAAATGTGGGCCATGTACAAAAGCAGTAGGGAACTAATTAAGATGCAGGATTTTCAAAAGCTGGGGAAGTTGGCCGCAGCCTGCTCCCATCTGTAGAGTTCTGGCAGTTCAGTGTGGCAGGGACAGCACCCTAGGCAGGCCAAGCAGGCCTCTCCACCCCTGCCCAAGCAGGCGGCACTCAGGTCCCTCTGCCTTGGAGGACACCCCTCTGAGGGTCCCTGTGCCTTGCTTGCTGGCCAGCTCATGGCCGTCCTGCTTTGGGACACCCTAAGCGACCGTCTCCTTCCGTGCCCTTCTGTTTGAGTTTTCCCCAACAGCGTGTGATGAGGGGTGATCATCCTGGTCATTCGTCCCCCATCATGGAAGGGCTGTCAAAATTAGGAACAAACCAAGAAAGAACCAGAACCCTATTCCTGGCTGCATTCCCTCCCATCACCCTTGGAATTTGGCAAAGGTGGCAAAGAGCTGCGCTGTTCCCCAAGTGTCGCAGAGCGGAAGGGATCAACTAGGCCTCAGGTACACTCGGGCGCCGGAGGACCACCTGCCGTAAAAGCCCAAGAGCGCCAGGATGGAAGCGTGTGTGGGCTGCAAGGTGACACGGCACCTGTTCCAACAGGCTCCCTTCTTGGTTCACCCCGCTGCCCCCCAGAAATTAGCTTCCTAATTCTGTGCTGCAGTCTCCCAACCTCTAAAACAAAGATAATGCCTGTCCTAGAGCATGGGGGCCAAAGGTCTAGGGTTAAAAGGTGCTGAAGTGATCTAAGCATTTAATCCAGAGGGACACAAGGAAAAGTTTATTGCCAGCCTTTGTCTTTTCTTCCTTCAAAAAGAAAAAAATGAAGTTAAAGGCCTCTTTTTTAATCAGCTGGCTTTTGCCCAGCACCTGCCCAGCTTCAGGGCCTTCTGGGGGGTGTTTGCCATCCACCTCTCCCTCCTGCCGGCTCGGCTCCCCCTGCACGAGGACAGAGCTCTATTCTTGGGGACACGGTCCAGGGAGGCCCCTCACTGGCACCAGCCCCTGCCCGAGCCTTCACGTTGTGGAAATTGTGATGTCTGCGTCGTGAAACACCTTGCGTTTGCCTCTGTGGCCAAGTGCAAGCTGCAGAGAACACTGAACTCGATTGTCAGTCAGCGGAGAGAAATAATGTTGTATGTGTTGTCCTTCAGACGTCCAGGCAAGTAGAAGGTGGCGAGATGTTTATTCAAGACTGATTGGAGGAGTGACGTTTGGCGTGAGAAACACATAGGTCCAGGGACGCTGAGAAAGCTTTCACATTCCAAAGGGCTCTTCCTAGTTATCAGCCCCTTCTCACCCTCACGAAGACAGATTTTTATTTTCAGCAAGTAGTAAAGAAACACAGGAGAGACAGCACACTGACAGTGCAGGAGATGGGATGAGGACAGCAGGCCTGGGGCATCACTCCACCGGGAGTAATTTCACTCAGGAACAAACGGCTCGATGGCAGCCAAGACTCACCTCCCCACTCCCCAGCCTGGAACATCTCCTCATCCCAGATGAACCTGCTGTTTGGGGGCTCTGAACCGGAAGTGGGTGGTTCTGTGGCCCTGTCCTCAGACCTTCTCCAAGGGTCCTCAAGATGCCTGCGCCCCCTCCCTCTGCTCTGACCTGGTTTCCTAACAGAGCTCTGCAGATCCGGGGCCAGGGACGACTCTAACCCTCGTGACACTCTAGCCTTTGTTGCCGAAAGCTGCCTGTCATTGCTGGACTCAGGCAGGGACACAAAGGAAGACGGGAGGGACAAGCTGGGCATCAGCATGATAAATTGCTTGTGGCATCTCCTCGCTGTCCGTGGGAGAGTGTGACGTGGAAGGAGACTCGTGCCTTGAGACAATTCTGCTGGAGGCCAGTGGTCTCTGTCTCTCAGGCCAGGCAGGCTCTTCTCCCCTCCCCTGAGGAGACGAGGGCATGTCAGGGTGTGCTGATGTTAGAACCCGCGGAGACTTCGGGAGTCCTAGACATAACTAGATTCCTGGGGAGTGCCAAGAGGTGCTAAGGGGGGCCCATACCAGGAGGCTGAGAGGCAGAGGGAGGAAAGGACAGGCACCCTCAGGGGCTGGGTGGTGGAGGGTGCCAAGGGTGGGGGGGTTCTTTCAACATAAACTCAGTCTTTTAGTTTCCATAAATTTAAAGAGATTCATCCCAGGATGGACAGATCGATTACTGATTTTCAGCAAGTTTTGCCCAAAGAGGATTATATAGAATGTTGTGTGATTTGCTGGGTTTTTTCCACTTAGCAATATCTTTCCATTTTTTTTTAACTCACTTGAACATCTTTCCATTTTTTTTAACTCACTCTTTTAAAAGACAAAATAGTATTCCCTTCTATAAATGTACTATAATATATATTTAACTAGTCCCCTATCAGTGGACCTTCTGTTAGTGAATGAATACGTGTGTGTATATGTATATGTATATACACACACATATATAGACATAGGCCAAGTTCCTAGCAGAATTTCTAGGTCAAAGGTATGTGAGTTTTAAATACTAGCAGTTACTTTTCATTGTCCTTCAAAAAGGTTACACCCAAATCTACTGCAAAGTGTAAAAGAGAACACATCCCTAGCCTCTCCGTCCACCTCCATCTGTTTCCTTCCCCTGCTCCTCTATCCTTGGGAAGCCTCAGTCTACCCATCTGACTGCCCCCACCTACTAGGAATTTGCAGCAAGTTCTCCAGGGACTCTGGCCACTGACTCTACTCTGAGTCACACTCAAAGTATCAACCAAAAAACCAAGCTCTGCTTGAACTCAAGTCAAATGGAATAAAAATAAGAGACAGTCATTTAAAAATAAGTCAACCCTGTCTCTAGGGAGGACATAGTCCCCCTCCGCCCCAAAAAAATGTCCCTGTGGAATTTATGAATGATAGGGGCAGAGCCTCCAGAAGGTGGACGGGTTGTCCCTGCACAGGGACACCTGCCAAGGACACAGAGGAAGGGATGAGATCCAGCTTGTGCTCTAGTAACCCAGCAGAAGGGGCATGATTTTGTGAATGCTCCCCCAGAGCGGTGCTGCCTTCTACTTTTGCACAAATGCGCCACATAGGCTAGCTGAGGCCCTGGATGAAGGTGCTTTTCTGAAATTTTGGCTTGTACAAAAATTCAAATGCAAACTTGTATCCCTGCTAGAAGAGAGTGGTTTCTTTAGTTGTGCTGTTTTGCATTCTCTAGATGGGCCCTGACTGCTCCGAGGCACCAGGCTGAAGCTCGTTATCACTGACTTCCGGGCGCTCCCAGGGCATCTTCGCTCACCACCTGCAGTTGCGGGCTGGCGTGATGGCACATTCTGAGAGCCAGGCCCGGCCCCGGCGGTACAGACTCAGAACAGGATCGGGAAATGACAAACATTCAGCCAAAGGCTTTTGGGGTTTTGTTTTTGTTTGTGCTTATAGTAGGCTTAGCAGTAGGTCTGCTTACCCAAAGAGAGGAACAAGTGCATCTGAGAAGGAGCTGTGTCATGTGAAAGGCTATTTATTCTGGCCCTGGCTGTTTACTGTATCTCAGCACCTGTGTGCTGGCGTGGAAGAGTGAACCTGCCTTGGGGAGCCCAATTTTTCCCACCTTGGGATATGGCCGCACCTCGGAGGGCCCATCCTCACAAAGGATGGCGCTTGTCTCTCCAGAGAGGGTCCTTGCCAAGGACCCTGACCATCTCTGGGGCTGGGCCTTTACCTGGAACCTGGTACAGACACTCTGCCTCATGCTTGGAGCAGAAGCTGAGGCGACCTTTCGAATGATCACAGACACTATGTGCTGGTGGGGACTTGGCTACAGCAAACCCCCAGCCCTCGGGTTCCTTTTCCCTGCCCTCGAAGATCATGGCAGGCCCGAGGATGGGGCAGGTCCAAAGCCAGCTGTGAAGGCAGCTGCTCCGTGTTCAGCCATAGGCAACGTGTAAACTACTGGGAAGCCAGGGTGCCCAAAGGAAATGTTTGTAGGCAGAGGATCAAACACTCATGACATAGTTTTTTGCCTCAGTCCCACCAACAGTGGACAGTTGGTTCTCCAATACACAAGCAGTACAGCAGACTTCTTGGCTCTGCCCACAGCCTGCTTTACCGCCCCCATAAAATGGGCTTATCACACTTTCACCCTCCTCTCTCCACCTCCCAGGGCTATGATAGCAACCAAGTAGGTGACATGAAAGAAAGTGCTCTGTAAATAAAGGGCTTTGTAAACTACAATGTGCTGCTCAGACACTGGTTCTGATAATAATTATTATTCAATCAAGTGTCCCATCCCCTGAGTGGCAGTGATGTGTGGGAAAGATATAAACCCAGCCAATTAATCAGTCCTTCCTGGGACTTCTCTGCCACAGCTGTTGAAGGATGTGGTACATGTTGAGTCTGGAAGTGCCAGCAGCCACCTGGTCTGCCCCATGGTGGGAAGAAAGTGTAGTGTTAGAGGTAGAGAGAAACATATAGCCCTCACTACAATGTTTGAGCACCTGGATGCAGCTATGCCTGAAGCCAGAGGAACCCTGGGATTTACTGTTACATCAATCAACTTCCCTTCTTCTGCTTAGCCTAGTTTGATTTGAGCTCTAAGATTTATGACTGAAGGAATTCCAACTATCTCCTTGTTTATGGTAATAATTAATATATATTAGTTTTATAATCATAAAATAAAGTTTTTAAGAGAAAAGGCCTTGTTAAAGTTTCTTTAAGTTAGTATACCTATCAGCAGCAAGCTTTGAACAAGGAAATCAAGCAACCTGGCAACTCTGTTGGATCCACAAGAACTGCTGCTGTGTCACTTTGAACAAGTTTCTTAACCTCTCTGGACCTCAATAAAATAAAGAATTAAAGCTAATGATATCTAAGGCATTTTACAGTGCTAATCATCTTTGATTCTATGAAAGAAGACCTAATTAGTCTGATATAAAGTGTTCTTAATATTTTTTATGTAAATGTTAAGAATAAAGACTAATAATTTAAAATTAGTGGCAAGTATTTATTAAAAAAATCAACAAATTACAAATGAGACATCCTCATATACATGCAAAATACTCATTGTATCACTGGTTAAACTGGAAAAATCAGAAACAAAAACTGGGAATAGTCCGGTTAAACAAATTGTGGTGCCATTCATACAATGGAATATTATGTAATTATAATGAAGAAATGAGGAAACTCTTTATGGCCAATATCTAAGGTACATTTTTAAGTGGAAAAGGCAAAATCCAAGGCGGATGTGCTGTGTAGAAAAAGGAGGGGAAAAATCAGACAGATGTAACTCCTGGTGCCTGTGTAGACTGTCTTTGGAAGGAATCTCGAAAAACTGGTACCACTGATTACCTTTTGGGAGATGGGGTTTTCTTTTTCATTATATAATATATCCTTTTTATCTTTTGAATATCAAAACATATAACTGTATTACCTACTCAAGATAAAATAGATAAATATATAAAAATATTAATTAGAAAATTACATGTAGCTTATTAGATCCTCGCAATCATGCCAATGGGTCTTGCAGTCCAGCTACCGTCAGCCTTGGAGACCAGCGTTTTTCACACCTCAGTGTGCGTTCTGGGGTTGTACTCCAGGAGATCGTGATAAAATGCAGATTCTGGATCAGCAGGTCTGCAGCAAGTCCCAAGATCCTGCATCTCTAACAAGCCCCAGGTGATGCTGTACACTTTGAGTATTGTTCTAGAACCACACTGACTGATATGGGCACCACGAGCCGCACGTGGCTATGGAGCACTTGAAATGTGGCTAGTCCAAAATGAGACGTGGGGAAGTAAAACATACACATTGGAATTCAAAAACAAACAAAAAAAGAACATAAAATATCTTACTCATAATTTTTATACTGATGACATGCTGAAATAATACTTTTTAAATATTGAGTTAAATAGAACGTGTTATTAAAATTCATCTACCCTGTTTCATTTTCCTTTTTTTAATGTAACTACTAGAAAACGTAAAGCTACTTGAGGCCTGCATTATATTTCTATTGGATCGCGCTACTCCAGGAGACTTGGATCTCCTAGAACCTGCATCCAGGCGGCACTGAGACAACCTCAGTCATCACCCTGGAGTATTTGTGAGGATCTGTAAATTGTGTAAGGACATTGGAGAACTGGGATGGAGCATATTGAAGAATCTAGTCCCCATTCATCCCTAACAAATAAAACTTCTCCACTAGTGAATCTGAGTTAAAGCAAACAATTAAAACAGTCTTAACCATGGAACTGTGAGTGAAAACATTCCAAACAACTGTAGGTAGAGATTTTGCAGAGCAAACGCAGTCTGAGGGGAAAGGAGTGATGTAACATTGCCAGGCAGCCAGGCGCCGCTGGTTTGCAATGCTTTGGTGACAGTGGAAAGGAGCATGTCAACTCTGTATTTGCACCACTGAACAGCACTGTTCCCACCACGCTGATTCACAACCCAGCTCTGGCACCCCCCAAAACAGAGGTGCCCTTAAAGCTAAGGACCCAGAGCAATCACTTAGCCTTGTTGCAAGCCAGATGCAGGTCTGAAGACAGCCATGTAGTCAAAAGTGTAATAACAGATCAGTGTAAAGATAAACCCACCAATTCCTTCTGTGTGGCCACAAAGCAATATGCATCACTCAGAGGTAAATTTTGAATTCCAACCCTTCCATCTCCACATCAGAGGTGAGTGCAATTTCTAGCGAACTGGCCTTTTCCATGCAAGATGTCCCAAAGGGTAAAAGGAAGGGAGGGTCCATGATGTATTTTCTTCTCAGAAACACACAACCTGGGACAAGGTTTCTTTACTTGAGGCCACACGGAAGGTATCACATGACCCAAAGAGCTGCACTTCCCTCAGTTCTGTTGGGAAAGGAAGTCATTCTAGAACACCCCACCCTACTGCTGCTGGCTTTACTCCCCCAGGATGGCAAGAGAGAAGACAAAAGGAAAGGGAAGGCACGAGACACCCAGAGGGGAGAAAAACTCAGGTGGACGTGTCTATACACAAAGCAGGCACGAAGGCACACCTTTGAGCACCATGTGGACACGCTTCCTCTCCCAGAAAACTTAGCTCTACAGACAAAGGAGCAAGCCAACTTTGTCCTGGGCCCAGCCTAGCCCTCCCCGCCTCCCCCACCATGGGCCCAGCCAAGATCCAGAGGGCACTGACCAGGTTTTATTTCCAGTAGCCGCATCTTTGGATCCTCAGGTGGGTGCAATCGTCTCTTCTTGCGCCAGCAACGGGCAGGGTATGTATACAGCTGGCCAGGGGCAAGGCCTGTGGACAAAGACAATGTAAAGATTAAAGGCTCCAGGCTGGAAGGGGCCTTGGAAACTACCCTGACTAACCCTGTCGTTCACAATGAGAGGAAACTGAAGCCCAGAGAGGTGAAGTGACTTGTCAAGGTCACACAGCCAAAGCTGATCTAAGTCATCTGACCCCAAGGCCCTTGCTCTGTCTGCCCCGCCATGCTGTTCAGCAAGCCTATGCCAACAGGACTCATCATCTTTACCAAAGCTGGTTCTGCTCCCCTGTCCTGGGAGAACATCAGCTGGACATTTAGACTACAAAAGGAACCTTTCCAGAGTCAACCTCACCAAAGTGTTCCCAAGGCAGTGGAAGCCCACCTACTGCCCCTCTGTCCAGATCCAGGTTAAGCAAGTTCCCTTCAAGGTGGAGCATCAGAAATCAGCTGGCCTACCCTATGGACAGCCTGGAGTGAGAAGCATTTCAAGGAAACAGAACCAAAAAAGCCAGATCTAAAATACTTACTGCCTTCTCCCACCCACCGTTAGCTGCTGGCAGCTCACTGCAGCTAAATGAAGCCCTGTGTGGCCTCCAGGAGAAGTCACACAGGTGGCCAGGCTCCATGGTCTGCAGAGCCAGGATGCCTGTAGATCCCTGTCTACCTGCCTGGGCCTTACAAAAGGAAACGGGCAGAAGTCCAGTGGCTGGGCTTACGTAGCACACTGTCTCCCAACAAGAGTCTCCATCTGTATGTGGCCTTTGACACCACCAGCATCGTTGTCATGCCAGGCACCCCATGGGGAGCTTTTTCCTCATCGGGCAACACTTTTATGGCTCCTATGGCACATAATGTGACAGTCAAAGGCTTTGGAGGAACGTGGACTCTCCACACTAGACCTCAGTCTATTCCCAGAGAAAAGGGGAGGGGTGGAGACTGAGAGAAGAAGAGGAAGATGCTTAAGACTGGCTCAGTTATTTGCAGTCTATGAAGACTGTCTGACATCCCCCATCACAAACCAGCAAACCAAACAACCCCTGCTACAGTGAAAAGCCCAGTGAGAGGGGACTTTTCTGTCTTGTTCTAATCAGAATCCCCAGAACCACAACTATGCCTGACACAAAGAAGAACCAAACTAAATATGTGTTGACTGAATACATTCCAGCTTGACTTTAAAGTCAGAACTGTCTTCAGTAGGTACAAGTGGCACGTCACAGCTCTTGGATGCAGACAGCCTCACGTGAGAGTATCACTGTATACACCTAGGACCACGGGGTCCAGAAGACATCCGGACTCAATTCTCAACTGCTGGCTTCTATTTTAGGGCCCTTAGAAGTTAAGAGGGGAAACTGACTTCATTTTTTTGCCTTTGTAGAGAAAATCTACAGAAGTTTCATTGCTATGTATCCATTCATTCATTTTCAATAGTCATTCTACCCTTGTATAAGGTTGGGTCCAAAGCAGAGTCCACTATCCCAGCATTAAAGGAACCAAAATGTTCAGGTCTCTCTAAGTGCTAAGTATCATTTAGCAACCACACTGTTGCTACCACAGGTCACAAGACTGTGAACAAGGTGGAAGTTCTGATCCCTCTCCCTCTGGTTCTTAGAAACCAGAGCAGAGCCAGACTCAGAAATGTAAGAATTGAATGACTGCTGTTCCTGGCTCTAGGAGATTCATCCACCTAGACCCAAACCATCCAAGAGGGACACTAGAAGTGGGGCTTAGGACCAAGCCCAGAGCCCACCGCACCCACCCCAGCACGGCAATCTCTGGGCCTTAGCCTTCCTTGTTGCCACATAGGCTGCTTCGTGGTATTTCCAACCTGATCAAAAGCAGGTCAGTAAAAACGAGTCGGTCCAGACCAGTACTCTCAAAAGATCGAAGCAGCAAGAGTTCAAAACTGTCCACACTTGTCCAGGTCCTACATCCTCCCTGAGACAGTAGTCACTGTGCTTATTGGTCAGTGGCCTGAAGGTAGCCTCAGGCCACTCCCCTTGTAGCTGCAGGCCCATTTTTCTGGGAGAGTCAATTTTAATAAGCAGTTTGAATGTCCAGAAGAGGGGACTGTTTGTTTCATTCTTTCTCTGGTGGACTTGAGAAGCTCCACAGTACAGAGGAAGAGCACATGCATCCTGGGAAATATCTTAATGCCTTTCTGAGCTTGTCTTCTTACCTGTAAGACGGGAGTTAATAATAGCTACCTTATAGGGATTGTCATGGGGATTAGCTTACATTCAAGAGGAAGCTCTCTATAACCATGAAGATGACAAATGACAGCTGTTAATCATCACGAGTTAGCTGACCTAGACAAGTCTTGGACTCAATGCCCACGTGGTACATAGTGTGACAAGGCCCCCCCCCATCCTACCCACCTTGCTGCTGCTTGGTCCTTTAGCCACAAGGAGGGAAGACAGGCTTCTTGTTGATGTCTGCTTTGAATCCACCTTGTCTCAACAAGCAAATGGCCCCAAGAACTCTCTAGGGGCTCCTTGTCCCCTTCCTCGCCCTCCTCGCTAGGCTGATAGGCACCAGGGTTCCTTCCCAGGAAAACACATTCAGCCCTGGAGTTCCACTTACACAGGGAAGAGCCGGGCCTCGTGAGACTTGTGTTGTTTATCTCATTAGAACAGGAGGCACATAACTCAAAGCCCGTGTGTGTGGTGGATGGAGGAAGGGGGAGAGGAGGATGGAGTCACAGCTGCTGTCAGGGAAATTAACCTTGAGGAGTAAGCCTGGGGCTAGGGGTGGGGATGAAGGAAGGAAGCAGGAGGCTGGGGAGGGGAAGCCAGGCCTCCCTGGTAACCAAGGCCACCGTCACCCCTCCATTGACATTCCCCACTGAGCAAACTGCTTTTCTGATACTTTGAGCTGCAACTCCAGTTACAACATTCATGCCCATGTGGAAGCAAAAGCATGATGAACCCACACACACATACACACACACACACAAACACATACACAGAAACTCACACACTTGCTGGGAGAACTGGCTCTGTGGAAAAATCCAGCATGACGGGCTCAATGCCTGTGTGGTCGGCAGACACCAAACAGCTTGCTATACACATTGCTCAAGTTCAGCAGGTGGACACCAAGTGTTCTAAACATCTCTGACAAAGCAAGAGCTATTAAGAATTCAGAAGATAAAATGGTACAGAAAAGAGAGGGAAGGATGATATGAGATAGGAACAGCAATTGAAACAGGGAAGAAAAGAACTGGAGTGGCTTCCTCTTCTCTCACCCAGAGTCGAACTATGGCCATTCAAGCCTGCCCAGGGAAGTGCTCTCCCTTAAGCATTTCAGAGAGGTGGACCTGCAGCTGCCATTGAACCTTCCCTGCAGTGGAAAACTCATTACACACAGGATGGACTGTCCCACTGTTAGCCAACTCTTACTGTGATAAAGAGATTCACCATACCCTGATATGAATCAAAATCTACCTTCCTATAACGTATGTCAGTTTGTCCACTCTGTGTCCCAGCAGTGATAAGAATCCTCTGCATCCCTGCCCTCCAGCCCAAATCCCCTCTTGGGTTTGAAGGGGAGCTAACCAAGAAGCCAAGGAACTAGAGAGGAAGAGGGGTTAGAGGAAAGAGGTGGTGACTCCACCTGCTCAGACAGATAACAGGATCAAAGCTTCCAAATTAAAAATCCAAACTCTGCTGCCCTTTCGTTATCTTCCCTCCTCCTACCCGGTCCTAGACAGGAAAGGAGGCTCCTCTCCAGGCCATCAGCATCCTTTAAAGAACTCCTCCATGTCCTGCTCCCACCACGTGTCACCACAATGGGTTGTTTACAGCCTCCATGTTTATAAACAGATAATGACATGAACCAGGGATTCGTCACCAAGACTGGGCATCAGAAGTGCATAGGTAGTTACTGAAAAGGGCATATGCCTGGGTCCCAGCCCAGTCCTACTGAACCAGCATATCAGAGACACACCAAGACAGTTGTAGTTGGGAAAACTCCCATATAAGGAACTCTGTGCTAGATCAAATCTTACTCATATGTACATCCCCAGGGCCTACCCAGCACACAGTAGGTGTTCTGTATGTGTTTGTGGTTGAAACACCAAGTTGGACCACCTCTACAGAGTTGGAGGGATGAGCAACAAGCCCCCAGGTAGGGCTTGAGGAGTGGGCAAGGTTATTTCACAAGCACTTACACTAGTGGCGTTTCCCTGGTGCTCTACCCTCCCCTCTTCTCTTGGCTTATGTAAGAGCTGTCCTGACTTCAAGGACCACCTCTTCAGTGATGTCTTCCTGAGCCATGCTAGGCCATAGTGTCTTTTCCCTTCACTGGAAATCTAGAGTCCTGAGCACTTGGCACCACGCTCCAGGGCTCGGCATGACTCCGTCTGCTCACCAACCATCCCCTTCCTGCCTGCCTTCCTGTTGCTCTCCTGGAGTTTCCCTCTGTCTTTCTCTCTAAGATGCAATCCCAGTGTTCCTTGTGCAAAGACCACCCAGGCAAGGTAGACCTCGAGTCCAGAACTCTGCCCACCGCTTCTGGCCCAGGGGTTCCCAGGCCCTTCACTGGGCCCATCACACTCAAAGCTGACATAGTAACAGTAGCTACTGTTGGCCGAGCTCTTATTCTGTATGAGGCTGGTACCTTCCACTCACTACTATCTCATCTTGGCAACAACCCTATGAGACATTTAAAGGATGAGGATGGTGAGGCGAACAGTGATCAAGTAACTGGCCCAAAGTCACACAGCTCCTAGGGGTAGTCTAGTCCATAGCCCATGCTCAGAACCTCTCCACTATCCTATCTAAATCCCTGAGCCAGACACAGCAGGACTGAAACTCAGAGTCCTGCCCTGATGGGAAAACAGCTCTTCACACCAAAGCCAGTCCTCAGCCCACCCACTCACCCCCATCAAGCCACTTCTTGCTACCATGTCACCAACTATAACTGCTCAGAGAGAAATGCATCCTGGCAATATAAAAGCAGTATAATAAGGAATATAAAATGGTTGAAGAAGAAGAAAAACTACTAGGACATACTTTCTAAATTCACCAGGAGAATTTCTTTTAGAAAAATTGGATTATAAGTGTGGGGAAGGAGCTTAAAAATTATTGGGTCTAACTCCTACCTCATACAAGAATCACCTCTATGATGTCCCTGTCAAGTGTGCCCCAACCTGGCCACTGTTTCAATAATTCCAGTTCTCACCCTGACATGAAGCAGTCTACTGTGCTGTTGAAATATTCTGTTGTTATAAGTATTCCTACCACTCTCATCTAATGCTAGTGGGAATACAAATGGCACGATCCTATGAAGAAGAATTTGGCATATCTAGCAAAACTACATATGTATTTGCCCTTTAACCCAGAAATTCCACTTCTAGGAATCTGTATCACAGGGTCATATACAAATATATAAAAATATATGTTCACTGTAGTATTTTTTATACTAGAGAAAAACTGGAAACAATCCAAATCTCCATCTATAAAGGACCTGGTTAAATAAACAATAATTTATATACACAATGGACTATTACAACACTACTAAAAGGAGACAGAGAGAGAGATACAGAGAAGTATACACTGCAATGGGATATATTGTTAAGTGAACATGACAAGTTAGAGAATACAATTGGCCCTCCATATTTGCAGGTTCTGCAGATGTAGATTCAACCAAACGTGTTGAAAATATTTTGGAAAAAAAACAATAAAAAATAGCAATGCAACAATTAAAAATAACATAAATTTTAAAAAACAATACAGTGTAAGTATTTACATAGCATTTACATTGCATTAGGTATTATAAGTAATCTAGAAATGATTTAAGGTATACAGGAGGACAAGTGTAGGTTATATGCAAATACTACACCATTTTATATCAGGAAGTTGAACAGCTGTGGGATTTCTATAGGATTTGGTATCTGGAGGAATCCTGGAACCAATCCCTAGTGGATGATAAGGGACATCTGTAGTATGTATAATATACTATCATTTATTTAACAAATGGGGACACGCACATATTCATACATAAACATGTGTTCTATGTTTGCATAGGTTTTTTTCTAATGGGACAATAAATCAAAAACAAAAAAAATACATAATTAAGAGAAAGAGCAATAATAGTAACAAAAAGAAAAAGAGGAGGAAGAGGAGAAGGAATAAGTTGCCTACAGCAAGAAGGAAGAAATAGGGTAAAAGGGGAGAAACAACTAGATTTTTCTCTTAATATACCATGCTTTATAGATTTCATTTTAGAACCATGCAAATATTTTACACAATTATAAAGTAAAGTTAAAATAAAAAGCATACATCTCTTTCTTACTAAGATGGAGTATGAAGGCCAGATTTAGCTCCTACCTAAAACCAGAAGAGAGAAAAAAACATGAAACAACAGTTTCAAGACATTGGACATCAGGCATTGAAGGACAGTGATCCCTGAGACACTAGAAACAAACAAGATGAGCCCTATGAGTGCCCCAGCTTACAGCCTTGAGAGTTTCCAGACTGTAGCACAGGGAGGAGGAATATAGGAGGAATGAGGTAGAGCCCAGCAGACTCCCTGAGTCTGAGTTGAAAAGAAAGAGCTGAGAGTCTGAGGAGACCACAGTGACTAGAACTCAAGGAACACAATAGTAAACAGAAGAGAGTTACGTAGAGAAAGAACTGTGGAGATCCACAGAGGATCCCCTTCAAGTATTCAGCTTAGTATTGATCAATGCATGCTTGTGAGGAAAATACCCAAGACTGGGGGAAAAAACACCCCAAAAGATTAGAGGTAACAGTGCCTGGTAGGCGCAAGTGGCCAGGAATAGTCTGTTCCCACCAGCCAATACGGAAAACCTCATGATTCATGGGATACTAGATAGAGTACAAAGAAGGGTCTTGCGCCTCACTAATAGGGAATACTCAGCCCTAGACTAAGTCCTCCTCCAGGTCACCTAACAAACCTTAAAAGCAAGGCCGGGCACAGTGGCTCACTCCTGTAATTCTAGCACTCTGGGAGGCCAAGGTGGGAGGACTACTTGAGCTCAGGAGTTCGAGAACAGCCTGAGCAAGAGCAAGACCCCATCTTTTTTATTAAAAAACAACAACAACAACAACAAATCTTAAAAGCAAAACAGGTAAACACAAAGCTGTTTCCAAATAACTTAAATGTGTTCCAAAACAATGTTCAAGAATATTTATAGGAATAAAAAAATATGCAGCATCTAACAAGGAAAAATTAATAATGCATGGAATCCAGTCCAAAATTAGGAGGCATGTAAAGTAATTGGAAAATATGGCCTATAATGAGGAGAAAAATCAATCAATTGAAATAAATCCAAAACTTAAACTGATGTTAAAACATTAAAACAGTTATTATTTGTAAGTTATATATTCAAAAGTTTAGTAAAAACTTAGGATATATATTTTCTTAAAGATGAAAACTATAACATGTGAGGTGAAAAACATACCAGATAGAATTAATGTCAGATTTGGCATTACAGAAGAAAAGATCAGTGCACTGGAAAACACAGCAATAGAAACTATCAAAAATGAAACCCACAGAAAAAGGAGAATTTTTAAAAAAGAAGAACAGCATCAATGAACTATGGGACACCTTCAAACAGCCTAATAATATGCATGTAATTGAAGAAGGGGAAGGAAAAATATTTGCAGAAATAATAGCTGGAAATTTCTGAAGTTTGATTAAACCTATAGACCCATAGATCCAAGAAGCTCAACAAAACTAGGAACAAGAAACATAAAGAAAACTACAGCAAGGCACATCATAATCAAAATTGCTCCAGGCTGGGTGTGGTGGCTCACGCCTGTAATCCTAGCACTCTGGGAGGCCAAGCCAGGAGGATCACTCAAGGTCAGGAGTTTGAGACCAGCCTGAGCAAGAGCGAGACCCCATCTCTACTAAAAATAGAAAGAAATTAATTGGCCAACAAAAAATACATATAGAAAAAAATAGCCAGGCATGGTGGCACATGCCTGTAATCCCAGCTACTCGGGAGGCTGAGGCAGAAGGATTGCTTGAGCCCAGGAGTTTGAGGTTGCTGTGAGCTAGGCTGACGCCACAGTACTCTAGCCCAGGCAACAGAGTAAGACTGTCTCAAAAAAAAAAAAAAGAATTGCTCCAAACAGTGATAAAGAGAAAATACTAAAAGCAGCCATAAAAAGGAGACATGTTACATATACAGAAACAAAGATAAAGATAATTTCTCATCAGAAACAATGCAAACAAAAAAAGAGTGGTTCATACCCTTACATTACTGAAAGACAAAAATAAATAAATAAAACCTGTCAAACTAGAATTCTATACCCAGCAAAAATATCTTTTAAGAATTAAGGCAAACTAAAGATAGTTTCAGACATACAAAAGCTGGAAGAATTCATCATCAGCAGACCCATACAAAGGAAATATTTTAAAATGCTAGGCAGAAAGAAAGTAACAGCAGATCTACACAAAGGAATGAAGAGCATCAGAAATGGTTTAGTATGTTAGTAATTATACAAACTGTTTTTCTTATTTAAAACTCTTGAAAAGATGATTGACTATTCAAACAAACATAATGACAATGTAGCATGGGATTTATACCACATGTAAAAATAAAATGTATAATAATTGTGCAAAGGTCAGTAGGGGGAAAATAGCAGTACACTAGTATTAGTTTCCTATTGCTGCTGTAACAAATTACCACAAGGCTTAAAACAGCACAAATTTATCTTATAATTCTGGAGGTCAGAAGTCCATTATCAGCTTCACTGGGCTAAAATCAAAGTATCAGCAGACCTGCATTCCTTCTGGAAACTCTAGGGGAGAATCTGTGTCCTTGTCTTTTCTGGCTTCTAGAGGCCACCTACATTCTTTGGCTCATGGCTCCTTCTTCCATTGTATCACTTTGACTTCTGCTTCCAACACCACAGCTCCTGCTCTGGCTCTGACCCTCCTGCATCCCTCTCATAAGGACCCTTGTGATTACATTGGGCCCACTTGGATAATTCAGGATACTCTTGCCATCTCAGAATCCTTCACTTAATCACATCTGCAAAGTCCCTCTTGCCATGTAAGGCAACATATGCACAGATTGTAGGGATTAGGACATGGATGTCTAGGGACAGGGGGAGGAGCATTATTCTGTTTATCACAATACTATTGTAGAGTTCTTATACTATTCATGAAGTAGAATAATATCACTTTAAAGTTAACTGTAATTAGTTAAAGATCTATACTATAAACACTAAGCAATCACTAAAATAACAAAACAAGAGTTATAGCTAATAAGCCAACAAAAAGGAGATAAAATTGAATCATAAAAAAATTCAATAACCAGAAGAAGGCAGAAAAGCAAAACAAACAGATGGACTAAATAGAAAACAAATAGCAAAATGATGGATTTAAAGCTAACTAAACAATAATCACATTAAATGTAAACTATCTAAATACTGCAATTAAACGACAGATTGTCAGATTACATTTAAAAAATGACACAACCATATGCTGTCTACAAAATAAAAAAGACGATTCTTAACATAAAGATGCAATTAGGTTAGAAGTAAAAGAATGGAAGAAGATATGCCATGTTACTAGGAAAAAGAGAAGTGAAGTGGCTGTATTAATATCGGACAAAGTAGATTTCAGAACAAATAATATTAGTAGAGATGAAGTTTATTTCATAATGATAAAGGGGTCAATTTTTTAAGGGTGTATACAATCCTAAATGTCTATGTAACTAATAACAGAACTTCAAAATACGTGAAACAAAAACTAATATAAGTGTAAGGAGAAATAAACAAGCCCACAATTATAGTCAGAAGTTTTAATACTCCCTCTCTCAATAATTCATAGAATAGACAGAAAAATCAGTAAGGATATAGAAGATTTGAACACTATCAACCAACTTGACCTAACTGATATTTAAAGAACATTCCAACCAACAACAGCAAAATATACATTCTTTTCTAGCATGAAGAGAACACTTACCAAGATAGACCACATTCAGGGCCATAAAACAAGTCTCAATAAATTTAAAAGCATTCAAATCATACAAGTATTCTCTGGCCATATGGAATTAAATTAGAAATAAATAATAGGCACATCTTTGAAAAATTCCCCAAATGTTTGGAAACTAAATAATGCACTTCTAAATAATCCACAGGTAAAAGGGGAAACCAAAAGAAAAATATTTTTAACTGAATGAAAATAAAAGCTCAATATCGAAATCTGTAAAATGAGGCTAACACTGTATTTAGGGGGAAATTATATTAGAAAATGCCTGTAGTAGAAAAGAAAAATCTCAAGTCAATGACTTTACTTAGAAGATAAGGGAATTTAAAAAAAAAAAAAATCAATGACCTCAAGTTTCCACTTTAAGAAATAAGAAATGGAAGGGCAAATCAGATCCAAAGTAGAAGAAAGGAAAAATAAAAATAAAGATCAGAACAGAAAACTATTAATATAAAATAGACAACAGAAAAAACAATTGAGAAAATCAATTCTACCAAAAGCTATTTCTTTGAGAAGATCAATAAAATTGATAAACCTCTATGATTGATAAACCAGAATGATCAGGTAAACAAGAACTGATAAACCAGAATGATCAGGTAAACAAGAAATTTCAAATTACCAACATAGGGAATAAAAGAATATACCAGCATATATTCTACATGTATTTAAATGATAACAAAGCCCAGCACAGTGGCCCACATCTATAATCCTAGCACTCTGGGAGGCTGAGGCAGGAGGATCACTTGAGCCC
>VBSM01001979.1:25003515-25037454 GCA_008086735.1 Cheirogaleus medius | reverse complement strand
TTATCTATTGTGAATAATGCTGCTATGAACATGGGTGTACAGCTATCCCTTTAAGACCCTGCTTTCAATTCTTTTGGGTATATTCCATGAGTGGAATTGTTGGGTCATATGGTTGTTCTATTTTTTATTTTTTAAGGGACCACGATACTGTTTTTCATGGTGGTTGTACCATTTTACATTCCCACCAACAGTATACCAGGGTTCCAATTACTTCACATTCTTACCACCACTTACTAGAAAGCAAAGTTTTAATTGGACTTGTCTATACTCTTTGTAGAAAATCAATGAGTCAGATTCTACCAAAAAGCCTAAAGCAAATATCTTATTATGAGAGAACACAACCATGGAAGCTTCCGAGGCATCATTTGGAAATTACTTGTTAACAAGAGTCTAGGGGGGAAAAAAGAAACCTTTGCTCCTTTTTTATCTCTGACCATCTTCACAAGGAAGGCATAACATGTTCAGAAAGTATCCTGGAAGTTGCAAAACCAAACTGTATTCAAATTATAATAGTCACACAGCTAGAAATGAATTGGGGGAGGGAGATGAAAGCCCATTAAAATGCTGTAAAGCAGAATGGCACATACGCTGATGTAATCAAAGCTGGTAACAAGGATCATGAGATTGATCAAAAATAAAGAACCATTTTCCACAAAGTGTTCATCTGTGTCACACCAGCTTACATGCCTTCTGCTAAGGCGACATAGCTCAGTGGAACAGAACTTTTGCAGGCAGCTTGGCCCAGACAAGATGACACAGCCTGTTCGGGGTGTCCTGGCCGCTTTAGTGCCCATCCACAAAACAGCAACCAGCCATGACACATCGATGAGAACCGATGAGAACACGTGACGGAGAGGTGTCCGATGTGCGAAACAGTGATCTGCTTTCCCACGATCTTTCAACAGGCAGCCAAAAAAGATGTTAACTATTCTAGCCCCAGAAATTCTGCTGAAAAAAACAACCTACAAAATCAGGTCCCCCCCCCTACAAAAAAAGAAGAAGAAGAAAATTGTACACTAAAACGCATCTACTGGAGAGAACAGGATTCCAATTTCAAAACCAACTTCTAGAAGCCAATACAAAAGAAATCTACACAGTAGGATTTCAAATTGCACTTTTCCTGATATGCTAGTAACTCACTTCCAACAGGGACAATCCAAACAAGAGGAACAAGAAAGTGAATTTGGTCCAAATGAAAAGAGAGGTTGGCCAACATTGGTACCTCACACCAAATGGATTGAGAAAGTCAAACAAGGTGGCATACCAGGAGAAAATTAATTTCATCTTAAACACATTCCACTTTCATAACATGCAATGTTATTAGTAACAGGCATGCTGGAAGGACATGTATATTTTTAAATGTAATCTTTGTGTGAATGATACCTCTCTTATGTAAACAGAGGAGACTTTCTGCAGACTAGAACAACTGTATTAAAGATCGAAGCTGCAAAAGCGTGACATTCAGCAGCCCCTTTCCATCGCCTCCAGGGAAGTCACTTTTAAACAGACCAGGTGTTAGCAGAGATTCAGAACCAAAATTTAAAGCCTTTTTCAAGATATAGGAGGAGAAAAGAGACTTCAACCTCCTTGATAAATTCAAGTAACACTTCTCCAAAAGTTAATTAGCCAAAATCTTCACAGGACTTGCTACGCTCTCTAGAAGAAAATCAATGGCTAGGTCTCACTAACCCATAGCAAGCAATTTAAACAGTAGAGAGGACAAATGTCCTTTCCGATATGGTATTTCTACCAAAAAATAAATCGCTCAATGATGGGATTCAGGAGTGACATTTGCATTCAAGTTGGAAGGGGCAAAGGGAGCAGGAAAAGGCTTCTTGGGGGTGGTAACCAGCGTGTCCCCTGTCAGGTCAGCCGCAGACCAGCCCCAGCCACCACGTGTTTGCACCAGCTGAGGGGGCTGAACAGCCAAAGGATGATCAATGGACCGAAGGAAGCTGGCACAAGGCAGGGCAGAATGATGTTCTCATCAACAACTGACTTCGGGCTACCCAAGGCTACAGTCAGAAATAGGGAAGGCAAGAGGAACAAATGCTGAGTTCTCCAAGAGAGCTGAGCTAGATGTCCCCATGGCCTGCTGTTTGGACAGCAATGGCTGCATGGTCCTAGTGGGCTTTGCAAGGAGTGGGGGTCCCTTTGTGATCCCATCTGGAGTCAGGATAGCTCTGAGAGGTGAGCATTGCTATGTAAGATTTCCAGCGACCCGCCTTGAGCATATCTGTGGAGAGAATGGATTATTCCAGGGAGCCAAAGAAGACTCACAGTGGGAAAAACGAGACTTTTCCAAAATGACTGCCAACCAGGCTCCAAATGTGATTTTCACAGCCTCTCATACCCCCACCAAGACCCTCTGCTCCTCTTCATCCAAGCCCCTACTCTCGAGACTTCTTGGGCTCTCTCAGACTCTATGTCCACTGTCCTGAGATGACTCTCAAGTCCAACTCTCCAACCCAGACACCTGCGCTCCTCCCTCACGCTGTCCCTCTGGTTTTGTGTTCTAACCCAAGGGCAGGTGTCCTGCCATACCTCAAACGTATGTCCAAAAGCAAATTCCTCATCTTCTGCCAGAAGCCTGCTCCCTCCGCAAGTCTCCATTCTTCTAGGGCTGGGGGCCTGAGGCCACGCTGCTCCCCATCCCTCTAGCAAGTTGGCCTTGACTCTTCCCTTGCCTTCATCCCATCTGGCACTGAGATCTTTCATTTCTCAGGGAGCTATCATTTCTCTCCATTCCCAGTGTGTGGCCACAAGTCCCCTCTTGCTATAAAAACAGGACCTTGGCCCATCACTGCTATCTGTACACACAGCAGAGATAAACAGAGATAAAAAGGAGCCTGGTCTGTGGCAGGATTTCTGATCCCTCCTTCCCCAGTGGTGCTTCTTCCTCTCTGTGGCCACCTGGTCTTCCTGCTGTCTCACTCAGCTGCCCCTTCCTCCAGAACCACCCACAGACACACATTAAAGCTCATCTGCACCAATATGATGACATCCCACTACCTGCATTTAAATATGTTTAACTTGAACTATGCATGGAAAGCTCTGTCTCCTGTTTAGTTTTTCAGAATAACTGGCAAGCAGGGAGCAATATTTAGCAAGGTGGGGGAACCTTTTTATTTTCCTTGAAGCTGTACTATTCCTAGAGGCCCTTTGAAAAAAACCAAATTCAGCGTTTGTTATAGACTGAATTGTGCCATCCCCACCAAAAATGTATATGTTGAAGCCCTAACTCCCAATGTGATGGTATTTGGAGATGAGAGGTAATTGGGTAGAGCCCTCATGATAGGATTAGGGCCCATATGAGAAGAAACAAAGAGTGTGTTGTTGTTGTTGTTGTTGTTCTTCTTCTTCTTCTTCTTCTTCTTCTTCTTCTTCTCTCTCTCTCTCTCTCTCCTCTCTCTCTCCTCTCCTCTTCTCTTCTCTTCTCTTCTCTTCTCTCTCTCTCTCTCTCTCTCTCTCTCTCTCAGATACAGCAAGAAGGCAGCTGTATGCAAGCCAGGAAGAGGACTCTTACCAGGAACTAGATCATGCTGGCACCCTGATCTTGAATTTCCCACCCTCCAGAACTGTGAGAAACAAGTGTTGGTTAAGCCACCCAGTCTATGATATTTCGTTATGGCAGTGGGAGCTGACTAAGGCGGTGTTTCTAGATGTTTCAAATAGGAAAGGGGTAAGGAAGATGGGTGAGAGAGATTTCAATCCCCTTCCTCCCTTATTTTATCCTCTTCCAACAAAGACAATAATAATAACACTATTAACAATGTCAATTTCAACTAAATTCAATGTTTAGTATTTGTCTTCCCTACTTGACCACAAACTCCATGAGGGCAGGGACTACATCTACAGGACCACTGCACACAGCCACTCTGGCTGGGCACTGAACAACTCCAGAGGTGTCATTCATATCAACTTCAATGTGAAGGCCACCCCCTGAAGTTGTATAGCCCAGTGGCACTGCATACCTGACCTTCTTACCGATTTACTCTCAGACACCAGCACGGAGCCCAGCACACAGTAGGTGCCCAGTAAGTCTTTACTGAGTTGCATTAGACAACAACTCCCATTCCACTCACCTAGGGCAAGCATTTAAATGAGAGCCGTTAAGCATACTCGGCATGTGTGTGCAGTCTTCAGAGTCTTTTGCACACATAGTTTGGTGATTTAGACTGTGTGGCTGTCTACTCGCAACCTCAGAAAATAAAAGTCACTCTCGAACCCAGTTTTTAGTCTTTTACTGCTCAGTATAGAACCCAAGTTGGCCACCAGTGTTGCCCAAATTCCTCTGCCAGGCCATCGAGGCTCTCAAAAAGCCAATGTATTGGAGTAGAGTAGAAAAAAGACTTGGAATCAGGCAGATGTGAGTCCAGCTCTACCACTTCCTGGCTACACAATCCTGGGCAAGTTATTTACCCTCCCTGAGCCTAAAATTCCACCACCCACAATATGGGTAACATAACCCCTACTTCAGGTTTACGAGGTAATTTAATGAGAGAGAACCTCTGGCACACATTCCTACAATCAATAGTTGTTCCTTTCTCCTTCCCCAAAGAGCAGTATTTTCTGCCACTTTTGTGACATGAGCCTCTGCCTGAGCAGGCTGATGCCTCCCCATGTGACACTACACTCACTATGGCAGTGTCTTCGAGGCTGTCAGGCCCACCCAAACCTCCTTCCCAAGACAGAAGGCAGCCAGGTCGTCAAGCTGAAGCTCAGGCATGGAGGAGAGCAGAGAAGCTGGTGCACAAGGGCCCCGCCATCCACCTAAAGGCTGTCCTAAATGCAGAGACCACACATGGCTCGTTTGTTGCTCTAGCCCAAAACCCAGCCATGTTGGGTTGAATGAGTGAGTGAATGAATGAATGAATCCTCCTCTGACCTCCCTACATATATGAAGCTGACAGCCCTACCCCTGGACCCCAACAAAATACTTTACTCATGTCCTTCTTCCCACCTGGAACTCCTGCCTTCTGCCCTTGCCCTGGCTGATCTTAGCCTGTTGAGGGGCTGGCTGAAGTCCTGTCTCTTCTAGGAAGCCCCCCAGGTTATCCCTGCTTGCTCTCTGCCTTCTCTGAGCTACCCAACAGTTTCATTTGGGTTTTGCGGGTCTCTGCCACCTCCTTATCTCTCCCCACTTAATTAGACTGTAAGCAACTTAAAGACAGAGACAGAGCTATGTACTTGCAGGCTACCCAACCAAGCGCAGTGCTGGGAATATATTATAGAAGCACGTGACAAATATGGATTGCTTGATTGAAATGCCACGATATCCTCAGCAAACCAATGGAAGCTTCACAGTTGAGAGATGCTTAGGATGCTCTAACTTTTTCCACATGAACATGAGGTGAGCCTGAAGTTACCCAGCTTCTTCTCTGGAGCACAGGATTGAGCATCTGAAAACAGACATCCTACAAGTTCAAATCCTACTGAATTTTTCCCATATCCTTAAAAAAGATCACTTGAGCTCTTGAGATTTTCATTTCACCATCTATACAATTCACGCCCCCTGCAGGATGCCACTGAACTGACATTCCCCTTCTCTGAACTTCACAAGAAGCTCACTGAGTACTCAGACCTACCCCAGGAGAACCAGCTTCTCCTCTGCAGGTGCAGGAAATGCCCCTCTGTACTTAGCAAGAATGCCATCACCCCACTCTCCAAAAGAATGGTCTAGGCAGTGGCTTTCAAACTTGGGTTTATGAGGGAATCACTAATGGGTGGGAGGCTGTGAAATTCTGATTCTGGAGGTTTGGGATGTGATCCAGACACCACAGATCCCCCAGTCTGAGAAATATGAGACTCACTGATCGAAGGATAACACCCCAACCTCTAAAACAAGAGCATGAACAAGAAGGCCTTGTGGTGCTCTCCGGCCGCCATGTTTGAGTGGCAGACCTGGACAGCCCAGTTAGCTGACTTTGTTTCACTCAGCTGGTTTTGTTCCTATGGGAAAACTTCTTTCAGGCAGCTGGCATGGATTAACCTGGCAGCACTAAACCATAGCAGACTAATCCCACAGAAGTCCTCATCCCTAAAAAAATGTCCAAGAGGTCTGGTCAAGGCAAACATATGGAGAAGATCCGCATATCCTCAAATCCTCATTCTGTCGGGGGCTCTGACCTTCATAACATCACAGGAAGGGCATATTGGGGATGAGGGTAACCCTTGTGAAAGTCACATCAGACAAATAACTTGGACCCTAAAACTCCCACCATGACTTAAACGCGACTCAGTCTGATGTTCAGGCCCACTAGACCCAACAAATCCCTCTCCCACCATCTACTCTGGTGAAGACTTTTCAGGGACTTATTATGCAAAGCTGCCTAAGCAAGACGGAATTTATATTGAACCTGGCCATGATTTCTGAGCTGCCACTAGGTGTTCTGATGACATACGCATCTCGGGGTTGAAGTCAAGGGGCTGCCAAGGACAGGAGACAGGAGGCAGGAGAAAAGCAGTGTGATTCCTTCCAGTAAATAACTTGGGGGGGGGGGTCCCCCAGGGAGGGAAAGGACTGTTGCTTTTCTTATATTCAAGGTTTGCCTTTCAAATGGCATCCAGACATGGCAAAATAAATCTTTCCTCCAGAGGCTAAAGAATGCAACAAAAGTAGGGATGGGGGGCAGAAACCTTGCTTTATCTAGGGTGAATCGTACCTAGAAAGAAAACACACATCCATCACAGAAACTTCATTGATTAAGAAGGTATTTTTAGTTTCCCCGGACTGACTGAGTCCTTTCTGAAACCCTAGCTCTGAGCAGGGCACCCGTGTATGTTCTCTTGGGTGTGATCACCTGCAGAAGGAAACCATTGATTAGAGACAATTCTTAGACAAACAGACCCTCAGCCCCCATCCTTGCTGCTGGAATGCAAGGGTCTCAGTGCTGCCTTCCCCAGTAAAGGAAATATTGGTCTGGCATTTAACACAGCCACAGAGAACATGTCCTTCTATAATCAGTGCTCTATACAGCATCCCAGTAGTCTTTTCAAAATGAAAATCAGACCATGATATTCCCTCCTACCAAAATATATCCAGCACCTTCTTACTGCTCTCAGAACAAAACCCAAATTTCTTCCCATGGCTACAGGGCCCAGACAGTCTTGCTGTGCTCACCTGTCCTACATCATCCTATCCCCTGCCCCATGCCCACTCGGCTCTATCCTCACTGTACCCCTTTCTGTTCCTCTCTTATACCAAGGTCACCTCACCTCAGGACCTTTGTGTATGCAGTCTCCTCTACCTGGCATGCACTTCTCCCAGATCCTCCATGGTGGGCTCAGAAGGGCCTTGTTTGACTCACCCTATCTAGAATGGCCCACCCTCCCCCTCTCCTCCCCTACCCCTGGCTATCTCATATCCTACTTTGGTTTTTTCATAACACTGACCACTATCAAAATGTTTCTCTTTGCCAGCTGATGGTCTCTATGAACTCAGTTGTAAGCTCCGTGAGGGGAGGGTCCTTGTCTCACCAGACCCCCGGCCCCCAACACAGAATTTGGCACACAGGAAATGTTGAACAGATATCACTAAACAGACAAATGAAAGATCTAGGCCAACCTGCAGCAGACAGTTTGGATGAGGGAGCCTGGCCTTCTAGAGGGCGACAAGTCAGTGCTGGCGGGAGGCGCCCGGCACAGGGAATAAGAATCACATCTCACCCTCCCTGCCCAATACGCTTATGACAGCACGCCAGTGGCCCATCCCACAGTCCATCCTCCAGTTGTGTTCACGGCCCCACAATGCCAACCAAGCACCCCAAAATCTGGAGGAGGGTGGGGTCAAGTGGACAAAGGAGGCCATTCATGACATCAGTCACTGCTTTCTCTGCCCACCCAAAAGGGACATTCTAGGCCTGATAGCAGCACCAGAAGATGGTCTCCAAGGCACCATTCCATTTCCCTGAAAGGGCCTCTGTCTGGATCAACCTCTGTGCGTTCTTTCCCAGAGAGCTGATCCATGTCCTCTTGTAGAGCCCCGAGCCCATGGCGGTGCCAGGGGCAGCAATGGGATGGGAGTGGGGAGGCTGCTTGACAGGAAATCAATGGCAACTGAAGGTCATCCGTAGGGCGCTGTCTCCCCATCATGCACCTGCTGGGATGGGATTTGTGGTCCTGACCTCGCTTGGGGGCCTCTGCCCTCCTGTCAGAGCTGGTTAAAATCAGCCTGCAGAAGCAAATGCCCCGCACACCAAATGATCTCCAGGCCGCCCTTCTAAGGGACACCCAGTCAGACAAAGCAGCACTGAGTCTCATTTAACCTGCCACAAGGTTGACAGTCACCCCGATTTCTCTTAGCAGCCTCCTAAGAAAACTGTTTCAGGCCCGCCGTTTTTTTGAGGCACATACTTTTTTACACCTTTTAATACAGACAGAACAAAGCCAGACTGACCAAGAAGCTGACTGTATCCCCAAACTTAAGTTCTCTGGTGCTAGAAGTGTAAATATGCTGGGAACCAAGAAGGCCAAAACAAATCTTGAGTGCACCCTGGAAGTGCCCTCGTCACCTCCACATCCCATAATGACAAAGGATACTGAAACCTCTGTACTGCTTAAGAGAGATCTCTTTTTTCTTCCCATCCCCAAAATTAT
The DNA here is from genome assembly GCA_008086735.1 of Cheirogaleus medius. Lineage (NCBI taxonomy): Eukaryota > Metazoa > Chordata > Mammalia > Primates > Cheirogaleidae > Cheirogaleus > Cheirogaleus medius. Next base: position 25,028,856 of record VBSM01001979.1, on the reverse strand, counting down.
CAGGCAGCTTGACTGAATTGAGAACCTGATTCTCCTCTCCTCGCATACCTATTTTCCCAAGTTCCCATTCTCCCCTCCTTCCCACGCCTTCCCCTGCACCATCTTCCTTCCCAATCCTTCCACCTCATCAAGAGTCACTTAACATACAGGTCAGGAGCAAAGCAGTCAGCCCAAGCCTCCAATCCAAAAGCTGAAGACGAATCTGGTATAAAAATGAGGAGGAGACACCCTCAATATATTTTTAGAAGGATGACAAGATAATGGTCTTAACAATAAAAGTGGCATAGCTAATATTTATTGGGTATTTACTATACGTGCCAGGCACTAGGCTAAACACTTTACATGTATTCTCTCATTTTATCCTCATATGACCCCATACTATTATTCCTCCCATTTGACAGATTAGCAAACTGAGGCACAGAGAGTCTTAAGTGATTTGCCTAGGGACTTATGTGGCACTGTCAAGATATAAGTCCATGCAATCTTGGTCCAAAACCTTGCACTTGGCCACTGCACCATCAGCCTCTCATGAGGGCACTTTGGCCCTTTCACAATGAGTTTTGCCTCCAGAACTAAAATAACCCGAATGACCCTTCTTTTCTTAGAGGCACTATGTTTTTAAGAGCATCACCAATTTGCTGGGTAATCTTAGCTATTTTGCTTCTTTGTGCCTCGGTTTCCCAAACTGTCAAATAGTCCAGAGATAAACCTTCCTATCACAGAGCCACCCCTCAGTAACTCAAGAAGAGAGTGGAGGATGGGGCTTCCTGAAAAGACACCATCAGAGAAATACAAAATGTTATTATACAGGTTAGAAACCAAATCCACCCCAAATGTGAGCATGGGGTGATGGACCATAAGAGGCTCTGTGGTTCTGAAAATCGACTAAAGGCAGGAAAAGAGAAATGCCAGAAAGTCATAAACTAAAGGGTCAGATTGAAGAAACCCAGAATGTCAGAGACTGTGTAGTCTGATCTTGGTTTTATTGCAAATAAAATCAATAACCAGAGAGGTAAAGTGATGTCCCCCAGTCACGGAGAGGTGGAGGTGGGATTAGATCCTCAGTCCAGACCCCTAGAGTTTAGAGATTTCTCCACCATTTATGGTGAGAGTCTGTAAGCTACAGCCCCTGGGCCAAATCTAGTCCACTAAGAATTTTTGTAAATAAAGTTTTATTGGATGACAGCCATGCCCATTAATGTACATATTGTCTGTGGCTGCTTTCATGCTACAATGGCAGAGTTAAGTAGTTCTAACAGAGACCACGTGGCCTGCAAAGCTGAAAATATTTACTATCTGGACCTATACAGAAAAAGTTTGCCGACTCTTAGTGTACAGCATAAGGCTTGAATAATGAAAAGTCTCTACCCTCGGAATGAAAGGAAATAGAATAGGAGACCGAAGAGTCACACAGCTTAAGCAGATAGTTTTACAATTATCTCAGCTTGGTATAACTTAATGAAAACCCATAAATACAGTTAATAATAAGGAAAACAAGCACTGGCTCACCCTACCTATTTAATAATTATTGTTAACTACAGTAAGCAAAACTTATCACTGAAAATTCATTTTTCTCCAGCCTTCCCTGAAATCCCTGTTTCCTTTAGGAAAACACTGTTGGCCAATGGATGAAATGATGCTTCTGATAGGGGCACAGCCCTAATTTCCTCCTGTTGAGTTAAAGGCTACTGTTGAGGCGGTTGGAGACTTGAGAGCTTTGCTCTCTCCCTGGAGCAGACTCTGAGGGTCTTCAGCAAATATGTCACTTCTCTGGGCCCTGGGCTCCCATGCATCAAATGGAAAGAATTGCCCTCCCATATTGCAAATTATGGAATATGTGCAGAGCCTAATTAAAGGGCGGGGCATGTCGGCCAGGCACCACCCAGGGTCCAATGTCTAAGTCATATCAAATCACCACCAGGAAGGTAAAAAGTTTTCATTTTCCAGCATCGGCTCAGGTGGAGAACTTTGATGAATAGGACCCAGTTTTCATGGAACAGTCCTGGTTCACATCAAGGTCCCAGCATAATTATTATCACACCTTTCCCTCTCAAAAGTGCCCTTCCTTGGCTGATAAATGATAAAGTCACCCTATAGATAAGCTGTTTGGAGTCAGAGAGAGGTAAGACACACACCTGCTAGACATGACACTGATGCCAATAAATGGGCTTCTAAGGAAGATAGGTCCAGTTTGGTCCAGAGTTAGGGTGCAGGTCTAGGGCCAGAACTGAGATGCTCAGGACAAGAGAGGAGAAGCTAAATCTGGTGACCCTGCTTTTCCATTTACCCCGCACACATCCCTCACCTCTTCTTACACTTGTCAAACAAATATTTAGGGAATATCAAAGTGTGAGCTCCCCAGGAGGCCCACAGGCTCTGGAGAGAAGAGAGGGCTTCGGAAAGCACTGCATGGGGAAAGAGACGTGCCGACAGGTGCCTACCACCTGCCTGGCCGTGCTAAGCACCTGATCCTCGGGACGAGGTACAGTCCCAGCCCTTCACAGTGTCTGACGCCGATGGGCACACACTTGGTAAGTGTTTATTCTGGGGACCTGGACCAAGCAGAGCTCAGACCTCCTCCCCACAGAGCTGGCTGTACTTCTGCCACCAACCCTGCTGAACCACAGGGGCGCAAGAGGGCCAGGCTATGTGCCTGTGTGTCACTAAGAGAGCCCAGAGGCAAGCAATAAGAAAAGTCCGGAAGAGCTAACTCGAGCAGGAGGCTGTGGTCTGACGGGGAGAAGGGATAGGCAGGGAGCTAGAGAAAGAAGTAACAGAGAAGGCAGAGGAGAGGGAAGAAGGCTGGAGAAGGAGTCAATGTGGGTGGAGGGAGAATGGCCTCCAGCACACGCCCCACAGCCATCAATATCTCTTCGGAGGACAGGTTATCTGGGGAATTTATGCTCTCTAATAATTACCTTGCAGAGGGTTCCACTTATCTTAGCAGAAGAATCTGCCAGTTGCCAGACACACAGAGTTCCAGTTAATTCCATCAACATTGCCCTCCACCTCTGCCCCGTCTCCCCAGCGCTCCCTGGCTCCCTTCGGCTTGACAGCCCCTGACATCTAACTTTCCTTTGCCTCGCCGGCCTAGGGGAAAGCAGAGTGTGGAAGGGTCTCAACAACTTCCAGCAGCTTTAAGGGCTCAATAGGAGATGACAAGAGGGTTGGGGGATTGTCTTTTATTCATAGATAGGAGAGGTAAGAACCGTCTCCCCTTCCTGCAAAGTTGAGGTTAGGCCTACAGAAGTATAGACTGTTTCCAAAGGCTTTGTGGGAAGGGCAGAGCAGTGCTTTGGGGAAGAGTGATTTGATATTTTTATCTTCTTTGACAAATGCCATCAGATCAGGTTAGCATTCACTTTATTTTCTTGTCTTCACATCCCATCTCAAAGCCTTCCCATCCCTACTCCAGCCCTCCAGTGATGCTTCCCACCAATGATGGTCTGGCTACTTATTCCCTAACCATCACGCTCTGCCTTGGGGGGCTGGGATCTCTAAAGGCATGTCCCAGCCCTGGCTGTGAGCTCCTGGGGAGCAGAGTCCTTGTTGTACATCTCCTTGTATCAGCACCGCATGTGCTGTGGAGCCTGGGCAACAATGATAGCTCTCAGGCAGCCCTAACTGCAGGCCAGGCACTGTCCTCAGTGCTTAGAAACAGTAATGCATTTCATCTTTTTTTTTTAGAGACAGGGTCTCACTATGTTGCCCAGGCTGGACTGGAACTCAGCCTCCCGAGTAGCTGAGGCTAATAGGCACACACCACTGCATCTGGCTTCCAGACTTGTATTTCATCTTTACAACAACCCTATGAGAGGGATGCTATTACCATCCCCCATTACAAGATGAGGGCCCTGGGCTCTGAAAGCTTAAGTCACGGGCCCAAGGTCACTGAGTGAGTGGACTAGTAAGTGGCCAAGTCAGGATTTAACCAGGCGGTCTCATTTCAGAGTCTGCTCTTAACCACTCCATGCCACGCTGCCTCTACAGTAAATGTTTGCTGATCTATTGGGATAGTTCATGTTGTATCTACCTATTTATTTATGCCATCCTTTTCTAAAATAATAATTTTTATTTAAATAATAGTAGTAATAGCCATCAGCTAATGGTCATTGAACATGCACAGGTGCCAGTCACAGCACTAAGAGCTTTCCACGGAGTAATTGCATCCACCCCAGCGAGAGAGAGGCCACTGTCAGCTCAATGCTCCACGCCCTGAGCCACCACCCTGCCCCACTAGCACCAACCTCCTCCTTGCTCAGGGCCTTTGCACCTGCACTCCCTCTAGCAGATACTGTCTCCTCTCTTCTTGGCAGGGCTGGATGCTTCTGCTCCTTAGGGCCCCACTCACTCCCCACCCCACCCCCAAGAGAGAACTTCCCGGAAGTCCTTATCTACAGCACTCACTCTTTACCCATCACTCTGGTTTAGGGTCTTTTTAGCACTATACTAACTATCAAAAACAATTTTTTATATGTTTATTTACTATCTGCCTTTCTCACTGGATACATCAGCTCCCTGAGAGAAAGATTAGTCTGGTTTTTACACCCTGTATTACAGTTCCCAAAACTGGTACCTGGCAATAGTAGGCACTCAATTAAATATTAATTGGGTGATGAATTGTTTGATGTTCCCACTGAGTCTCTGCAATACATGTTGGCTACTTAATTGGACACTTTCTTTCATGTAAACCCCTCTATATGTTCTTTCTTTATTTATTGAGACCTTACAGCAGGCATCCTCAAACTACGGCCTGAGGGCCACATGCGGCCCGCCGAGGACATTTATCCAGCCCACCGGGTGTTTTTGCCGCCGCTGCCTGTCCTGCTTAGCAGCCAACTCGTCCCGGGCCCACAGTGCACACTCTCCAACGGTCTGAGGGACAGTGAACTGGTCCCCTGTTTAAAAAGTTTGAGGACCCCTGCCTTACAGTGTACCAGGCACCTTGTTGAGTATGTTAGGATTTCACTGTACCCCACTATGAGGTAGAAAATATTGTCTTTATCATTCCCATTTTACCGATGAGGAAACTGAGGTTCAGAGAGGTTACACAGCTTGCCCAAGACCATACAGAATAGAGTAAGATTCAACCCCATTCTGTCAGCCTACCTGAGTTCAGGATATTAATCATTCTTCCTCATTGCCTCTGGCTGGCTCCTCTCAGCAACTCAACTCTCCTGACCCTGTATTCCTAAAATGTCCCCAGCCTTACTTCTCCCCTCTGAGCACCCACCACCTCTTCCCCATTGAAATCTCTCTCACCATTCTTCTCACTGCCTGGGGCTGTAGGAGTCTGTCCTGTATGGCCAGCCACTTGTCCCCTTCCCTCTGTTTCTGGTGGCCTGGGCCAAAAGCAGGTGCCAGAAGCAGATTAGAGAGAGACGGGGTGTGCATTCCCCCAGGCCCTCCTTGCTGGGCAATGTGGGGTGGCTGCATCATCTACTGAAGGTCACAGCTCCATGGGGCAGCCCTCTCCACACAGCTAGCTCTGTGATCCAGTGACCTGACCCCAGGCTTCTGCACCGTCCCCGTGTACATCTCCCTGCCCACACTGCAGTAACCAGGATGTTATTGGACACTCCTCAGCTTACTCCACATGAAGCTGCTGCTTTGCTGGAACGCTGACACTCCAACACATGAGTGCCACCTGGCCTCCACCCTCCCCATGCTCTCCCCTGTGCTGCCCCTTCCCTGCCCCCTACTGCAGCAGCCTCACAGGCCCTTCCTCACTGCCTGCGGCTGCCACCTCCCTCCAAGACCTATAAATAAATGCTGATCTTCTGGCTTGAAGGTTTGCCCTGGCGGCCCCCTATCTCCCTTGCTGACCGCTGAGGCAGTACAGGGGGAACTGTGCTCCAGGGGAGTCCTGCAAGGACCACAGCACGCTGTCTGCCCAGACTAGGATGAAAGCTGGGTATCGGGTACAACACAGGGATCCCCCATGCTGGGACCAGGTTTCTCCTGTGCAGGGTGTTGGGGGACCCCTCAGATGGTGTACTGGTAGCACAAACAAAGCCAACCTCACAGCTTCAGCAATCGCAACACCATTTGTAGAGCATTCCTATGTGTTGGGTTCTGTTCTGGGCCACCGTTTGTATATATTCATTCTGATATTAACAGATGAGGAAACTGAGGCTCAAAGAGGTTAAGGAATTTAACCAAACCACAAAGCCACTAAGTGATAGAACTGGGATTAGAACACAGGTCAGCCCAAATCTACAGGCTTTGATTTCCCACCACTGCACAGCCTCATGGCCAATCCCTCTATTCAGCAGGAGAGCCACAGACTCAAACCCAGCCGCGGTGGGCAGCTCCACCCATGACCAGGAGGAGGGTGAGAGTTAGGAAGAATGTGGAAGGCTCCGTGCTGCCTTACTCAAGGGGCATGGCACAGTTTGGCCACAGGGGGTGCTGCCCTGCCAAGGGGCTGGGACAGGCCCCCACTGCTCCTTCCTGTGGAGCCACTTGTTCCTGGGCACACACCAGCATTTCAGCACAACAGGTCTGCAAGCAAGAACTCCATGTCATGCCCAGGACAGTCACAAGGAAAGTCTGAAGGAACAGAGTGGCATAGAAAGGGAGAAGGCTTCCTGCTGCAGGACCCGGAGCCGACTATGCTTCTGAAGTCCTCCCTGCAGTCAAAGGCACATTCCCTGTTAATGTCACTCAAGGATCAAAGGCTTAGACTTTGGCTTTGGCTTTTTCCGAAGGCAATGGCAAAAAAAAAAAAAAAACCACATTTCTGGTGTTAGAAGCAATTCTTGGAGGCAAACATACTCACTTGTACTCATACATGAGCATGAACACACACATACACACACACACACATACCCCCATACCCACAACGCTGCTGCCAACAGCCCAAAATAGTCTACATGTTGGTCCTGGCTCTCATGGGCTCCTAGAGAACCCAGCTCAGCACAGCCTCCTGACCCGGGTCCACATGACGGCTAGCCGGCCCTTGGTCCCCAGAATAGCAAAGCACTCTAAGGACCAGGCAGCGGTAACGCCTGCTCCTACAGACCATTTTCCGCACCCAGTGTAGCCCTGTCTACTGTGCCCTGACAGGACATGGTCCAATTAGCAGAGGCCATTTCCAGTGACCCAGTGTGAGATGGGACCAAATCTCCAAAGACGCCCTGACCGTCTCTCCCCCAATCCCTCCAAATCTTAGGTCATTGATGAGACTTCTCTAGGGGAATGACTGCCATAGTAATTTATCAACCGTGGGGAAATATCCAGAAAGGAGCATGCTCTTTAAAATAAAAAAACAAATCACCGCTGAAACACAGAACTAAATGTCATCTTAAAATCTCCACACTACTAAAATTTTTTTTTTTTGAGACAGAGTCTTGCTCTGTCACACATGCTAGAGTGCCATGGTGTCAACCTAGCTCACAGCAACCTCAAACTTCTGAGCTTAAGCAATTCTCCTGCCTCAGCCTCCCAAGTAGCTGGGACTACAGACACATGCCACCACACTCAGCTAATTTTTTCTATTTTTAGTAGAGACAGGGGTCTCGCTCTTGCTCAGGCTGGTCTCGAACTCCTGACCTCAAGTGGTCCTCTCTCTTCAGCCTCCCAGAGTGCTAGGATTACAGGGGTGACCCAGAGTGCTAGGATTATAAGCGTGTGCCACTGCGCCCAGCCCACACAACTAGAATTTGAACACTCCCACTCCAATCAAAAATATTCTCTGTCCTTCCATTTAAGCACCAAAAGTTCGATTCCCCCTAAAGACAGGATGGCAGACATGATTAGACCCAACTAAGCTATAGGGAAAACTGAGAACAAGAGAAGGAAAATCAATAGAATTGCCCTGGTCTGACCACTGCTACAAATGAAGTAATAATTTAAGGGACATTTGGGGCGGAAGGAAACCAGAAGTGTGACATGGCAGCCATGAGGCCATTTAACAAGGCAGTATTGCCCCATATGGACTGGGTGGAGAAGACCACTCAAGCTGACAAGACATTCCTGGGGACAGAAGGTGGGGAGAGACAGCTGAAGTCACTTGCCCTCTATTCATCTAATGGCATGAGGTTCATTAGCGTTAAATTCTTTCTCTCTTTCTCTCTCTCTCTCTCTCTCTCTCTTTCTCTCTTTCTCTCTCTCTCTCTCTCACAAAAGCAGACATAAAAGAAAGTAAAAGGCAGGAAATATCCACACAAGCTGCAAGTCTATTAAGGTCACTGGTAATTTCCAGACAGGCAAAGGCCATATGGGCTCCTCCTGCAGCTTCACACCAAGTTTATCTCCAACCTCACTCTCTGCCTCCATCTCTCTCTTTCATATCCAGGGAGGAAGAAAGGAAATTAACAAGCCTACATCCAACATCCATCCTGGACCCCCAGTTGGACACACAGATTATCCAGGGATGGGAGGAGGGAGCCCCAGGGGGGAAGAGAGACACTGGGAGACCACCATCCCCACCTCACGCTTGTTGCCAGCAGCTCCCTTGCATGAAGGATGCTGGCAAATTCAACAAGAATTTAGTTGGACCTGCCCATGAGTCCAGATATGGGAGCCTAAGGAACACAGCCAGCTGTGTATGACCCTTGCACCTGCCTTGCTGCCCAGTTGGGTTCCCTGGCCCCACTTCAGCCCACCTTGCTGCCTCTGGGTAGGGGTTCATGAAGCTGCTCCTGGTCTATCTGAATGAGTGGCAGCCATTCATTCATCCAGCCAGTAAACATCTGAGGAGTCCTATTCCATGCCACATGGCCTCACATGGTAGAGAGCAAAGCACTTCAGTGAAGGGCTGAGGCACCGGCATTAGGATCCGGGGTTTGAATCCCAGCTCCTCGCTTACTTGCTGTCAGACCTATTGACCTCTCTGAGCTTCACTTTCCTCATCTATAAAATGGAGATAATACTAGAACCCTCCTCATCGGCTCGCTGACAAGAACAAATGGATAACCTCACTGTGAGTGATCAGTAAATATTAGCTGTTGTTACTATGATGTGGGGTCCCACCTTCCACTCATTGTCACCACCAGTGGCAGAAAAAGGCAGCTAACTCCCTAACTCTGAGCTCCCAGAGAGTAGTGTCTGTTCTGGGGGCCTCTCTGTCCCCACGAACGAGCAGGAGCAGAAGGCATTAAAAAATAAAATAACTCAATGCCATTGTTTCAGATTGCCCCCACCACCACCACCACTCCCCCAGTCCACTGTCTGGCCAATAGGGCCAGTGGTCAGAACACAGCCAGGAGCATGTGGATGATTCAGTGCAAAACCATCCCCACCAGCAGAAACCTAAGTTATAGCACAGATCCTCCCAGAAGTGGGACTAGGGCATCCATCGCCTTTGTTTAAAGGGCACTGGGTCACAAATGAGGAGGAGCCTCAGCAGGTTCGAACTTTGCAATATTCAATACTACACGTGGAAAGATAAGTATTGGTTTCCTACAGCTGCTGTAACATATTACCACAAAATCAGTGGCTTAAGACAACATATATGTGTTATCTTACAGTTCTGGAGGTCAGAAATCTAAAACAAGTCTTACAGGGCTAAAATCAAAGTTTCAGTAGGGTTGCATCCCTTCTGGAAACTCTACAAGAGAATCTGCTTCCTTGCCTTTTCCAGCTTCCAGAGGCTGCCTTTATTTCGTGGTTGTGGCCATTGCATCACTCCAACTTCTGCTTCCATCATCACATCCTACTTGGACTCTGGCCCTCCTGCCTCCCTCTTTTCAGGCCCCCTGTGACCACATTGGGTGGCCAACTCACATAATCCAAGCTAATCTCCCCATCTCAAAATCCTTAATCACACCTGCAAAATCCCTTTTACCATGTAAGGTGACATATTCATAGGCTCTAAGAATTAGGATGCGGACATCTTTGGGGGGCCATTCTTCTGTCTACCAAAGATGGGTTCTGCTGCAAAGCATACTTGAATACTGTCAAAGCAATGGTGAGGAACTGGGGGAAATATGGTTCTGCTCCACACTCAAGAATATTGAAGCAAAATTTGACAAAAATTTAAAGAATAAGGTGCATGGCACCTAAAAGCATGGGATTTAGAGCCACACAGCTCTGGGTTCAAATCTCAGCTCTACCACTTAGTATCTGTGTGAATTCTCCCAACTAGAAGTACTAATTTTGCAGGATCCATGAATAACAAGGAATAAAGAATAAAACACATGCAGAACCTTTCACTCCATGCCTGGCACACAATTAACATCACATAAAACCCTTGGCATATTGGATTTAGACAGCACGTACTATGCCTCATATACTAAATACTATATGTATATTAATGCACTTAATCCTAGCAACAACCTATAATGTAGATATTGCTTATTATTCCCATTTACCTAGAATGTAGGCCTCTTGAAGGCAGGGATGTTTTTTGCATCTTCAGCCCCTAACTCAAATACCCTGTGAGTGGTAAATGCAAACTACAAGTATTATTGCTAATAAAAAGAATTAAGAGGTCAGTTGAATCTGGAATCACCCCAGAAGATTTTATAAAGTGGAATCTAAAAAGTAGGTAGATTTAGAGAAAAGGAAGAAGGAAAGAGGGTAGGTCATCCCCATGGGGTAAGGTGAGGCAGGGAGAAGTAACAAGAGAAGAAAGGCATGTAGGAGACAGGCCTAAGCACCACTACACATGGACAGGAGACTAAGTAGAGCTGCCCTCCTGCAGCTGAAGAGTCTGCTAGGATATACTCATTGACTTGCTTTGGCCAATACAGTACAGCAGAAGTTAGGTCATGGCAGTATCAAGCCCAAGCTTTAAGAGGCCTTGCAAGCTTCCCCTCTGCTCTCCTGGAACCCTGCCTCGTTACTTGGCATGTGAACGAGCTTGAGCTAGCCTGCAGGAGAATACATAGAGACATGAAACAGAGACAAGCTTTCCTGGCTGAAGCTATTCGAGACCAGCTAGCCTAGAACTTACCCAGGTTCTGACTACAGACACATAAGTGAGCCAAGCCAAAATCAGAAGAACCAGCTAGCTGAGCCCAGATCAAAATGCCAACTCACAATTCCATAAGCAAAATAAATGGTCACTATTTGAAGCCAGTAAGCTTTGGGGTGTTTTGGTAAGTAGCAAAACTAACAGATACAGGCAGGAATCAGTGTCTCTTTCATCTCTCTATCCTCAACAGCCAATAAAAGGCCTGGCATATAACAGTTAGATAGTAAATGTTTCATAACTAAAGTATTGAATCGATAAATCAATAAAACTGTGAATTAACAAATGACATATGCTGGAAAGTTGAAATTATATAAGATTGCATGATTCTATCGAGATACTTTGGTTTAAGGAATATTTTTAAATTGGGTTACCAGTTACCTAATTTAAAAATCTGCTATCAGTTATAATATTAATATTTACTACTCAGGTGATAGGTACACTAAAAGCCCTGATTTCACCACTACACAATTCATCCATGTATCAAAAAACCACTTGTACCCCCTCAATCTATTGAAACAAAAAAATAAAAATTAAATTAAAAAATAATAAATAAATAAATAAAAATACATTTTCTTTGTTCGTCATAGTCAACATTCTTTTTCACCAAGTCTAGTCAAGTATAAAAGAAAGTTTCACATAAACTTATAATGTAGGGTGCAGTGATTAAAAATTAGGCCAGATTGTTTAGAGATCTGGGTTCTAGATTCAACTCTCCCAATAACTGGAAAACCTTGCTAATTCTCTTAATTACCATTTCTGCATCTATAAAATAGATATTAAATGAAAATTACCCCTTCCTGTCACCCTCACTGGGTTGTTGTAGCATGTAAGATAGGGTATGAAAGATCTTGGGTGCTTTCCACCATCAAGAATTCTACTTCCTCTAGAAGAGTTTTACTTTTTGATGGTTTCTAGTGTTTTCATAATATATCTTCTTATAAGCCCCATTTACCCTTTTGCTATGTTCCTTTTAATATTCTGCATCCTGGTAGTAGCCATATTTTCAACAACAAACAAGCAAACAAACAAACAAATAAATCCAAGGTAGGAAACAGTTAAAATTATCTTTGATAGTGGAGAAAACTGTTGCTCAATCCAAAGAGAGCTGGTGTTTCTGGCACTGAGGATTACATGTGACTAATGTCAGGCCTGAGACCTGCAAGAGCTATCCTCTAGATCAGAGTCCCCATGGAGAAAGAACTCTGGGTCCCTATGAGGCTGCACCAGGGGCTGCCAGCTGCTGAGTATGCAGCCTGGTCCCTTTCCTTTTCCAAAGGCTTCTGCCCAGTGTGGGAAGTCAGAGGCTCCAAATTCCAAATATGGCTCTTCTACAGCCTCAGTTCCTGCCTGGGGCCAAGTCATGGGATTAGGGTAGCTGAGTTCTGAGCCTAGGTCTGGCACTGCTAAAAGGAAACTCTTCATCTTGGCAACTGCTCCTACAATGGCAGAACCAGGTTGGAAGTTCACAGAGTGCTCCAGGCACATCAGGACCCTCTTGGATTACTGTCCTCTCCCAAAACTCCCAAGACCTTTGAAATTCACAGTTCTGGAGTGAGCATCAGGTGTCCTTATACCAAGCATCCTTGGGTAGTACAGGCAGCCTGTGAAAACAGGCAGTGTTCTCTCTTTATCCTATGGATGGTGGGGCTGGACAGAAGACGTCAGGGTACCCACTACTCAACTAGAGGTGGGGAGAAGTAGGGCTGAAATGATGGGCAGCTCTAGCTCTGCTCAGAGTTCCAGGTCTTACTTCACAGTGCAATTGTAAGACCCCCTTTCTCCCATGAACCCATCATCCCTGCTGTGGGTATAGGTAATCTCCCTGCCCAGCTGCCATCCCACCTCCTTCTAGCAACAAGGACCTCCATTTTCCCCTGGGGACCACCTCTCCATCACCAACAGTTGTGTAAAAAAATAAACCCCACCCCACCCCTGACTTCAAAGACTGGCTTGTGACCAGCTCTGGCCAATGAGAAAACCACCCACCCAAGCCTTAGTGATCACTTCAAGGGGGAACATGTGGTCTAAGGCAGGCGAATTGGAATTAATCCTGGAACTTCTGGGGGGGGGAAAGGCACTTTCTTTCTCTTGGTATGAAAAAACAGATAAAAATGTATACCTGAAGCTGCTGGGAGCCACCCATCAAGCAGGCCTCTCTGCAAAGGACACCAACGTAAAGGAAAGTGGAGTTGGGATATGGAGGGGAGATGGAGGAGTCCAGTGACCTTGGTGGGCCCCTAGACCTAGGCACAAGTGAAGCAGAGGCTCTCATGAACTTTCAGTTACATCAGCATACACTTTCCTCTGTGCTTGAGCAGTTTGAGTGAGTTTCTTGCAACTTGCAACCTTAAAAAACCCTGACTAATGCACATCCCACAATTTGATTTCTCAATAGACTATATACCTAAGGCTGAGGAAGAGCCCAAGGGTCCCATCAAAACACCTCTAGGCTGCTTGAACCCAAATGCTTCTGAAATAAGAATGGTTCACTATGGTTGTCAGGTGCCACATACCAAATCTGAGAGGCCATCTCAGCCAGGGAATGCAGCTCAGTGAAATGCTCTCTACAGCTCACCACTCCCCCCCACCCCCTATTGTCTTTACTAAGCCCATTTCCTCCTTTACTTTATCTGCCTGGTCCCTTTAAATGCATGAGTTTACCATCCCTTATTGGATGGATGGATGGATGGATGGATGGATGGATGGATGGATGGATGGATGGGCAGACAAGCAAGTGGTTATGTATTTGCTGGTTGAGCCTACACACAAATAGGCATGACACAACTGAAGAATTAAAACTTCAGGCCACTGAGGACCATCCGATAATATGGGAAAAGAGATAACCATAGACTGACTTCTGAATGGTTTGGGCCTTTGGAACAATGGGGAATGACTCTCTGAGTAGTTCTCACCCCATAGTTGCTCTCCTCCCTCCCAAGCCAGGGTGGTTAACACAGTATCACCAATAGCGCAGTACAAGGAGAAACCATTCCTGGCATTCACAGGTAGCTATATCAGATGAAAAGCTTCCCTATAAAGTAGCCTCTTCTCAATCCCCATCATCTATTTGCAGCTGGGCAGCAGCCACAGAAACAGAAAAAGCTACAGGGGATGCAGGCACTGTGTTTTGGTCTCTAGACTTGGAATAATTGCAGGCAGATATCCATAAATGTATCCATGAGGCTCTGGCCTTGAAACAAGGATATGAGGAGTCCAGGCTGGCCTGGTGAGGGACACCAAGTGGTTCAAAGAATTGAGAAAAAAAATAATATTAATAGCAGCAACAGAAGCCAGAATCAGAGCCGAAACAAGGCCTGTCCCTCAGCCACCTGGCTGAAGGCATCATCATGACCTCAGGGAGGTAATTGGTGATCCACACAGAACCACACTGTGAACTAGTCATTGTGGCTTGTACGCTCACAGTTCAGGCAATTTTTTAGAAAACTACACATCATTCACTCTACTGTGAATCATATTCCTCCATTTGTTATCTTTGGAAAGTCATCCCAAAGTTCTGAGCAAATAATTATTCCAGGGATTGCCAAGGAGTAACAATGTAGCCAGGTGGGTTCGGCTGTCTCTTTGCTCAGGATGTGGGTGTCCAGTGGGGACAGATCAGAAAAGCAGCCCCATACTGATTGGTGCCTGGACAAGGACCACTCATCCTTCACTTTGCTGCCTTGAACATAAGGCACAAGACACAAAACATGAGGCCTTTTCATCTCACAGGAGATCCTTACAACCAGGGACTGAAGGCATGGGCCCGTGGGAGAAAGTGGAGTTTCACACACAAATACTCCAAGGACATCAAAGAAGGCTAGCTGCCAAGAGGTAAGAAGAATTAGCTTCTCAGGGAAGCTAGTTCATGGCTGCTACCGCCCCTGCCAGGCATCCACCTTCAGGGTGACTCAGTCCCAGAGCCAAGAAAACACAAGCATGGGATGAGCCATGGAAAATAAATTCCTGCTGAGTAGCAAAGACAGTGGCACCAACAAATGGCAGCATGTGAGTGACAGCAAGCAAATGCTCGCCAAGGAACGGAGGGGTGTTGCAGGGCTGTCACTGGCCCCCCAGGACACCACAGAACAGCTGGGATTCATGGTCCCTGCCCTCAGCATGCTTGTATTTGAGAGAGGCAACTAGACTGGTGAGTGCGGAGTCACAGTAAACTGTACACCACTCTGGAAGGCAGGAGACCCATGTTCTCATCCTGCTCTGCTGCTTTGGGCCTTGAAGCCCATCACTAAGTTTTCTGGGCTTCAGTTTCCTCATCTGTAGAGGGAGGCCCCGCACAGCTCGTAAGTCCTCAAGTCCCTGATTCTCAGACCAGCTGATCTGCAAGGGCCTGCCCAGCACTCACACATATGCTTGTGAGAGTCACACAGGTATTAATGCTGAAAATTAGCTCCTGGGAGTGGGAGCAAAGATGTTAAGCCCCCAACCTCTTTTGTCAGCACACACCTCCAGGCACATGCCCCCAACAGCCCTAGGCCTGACATACACTTTTGACAGTCCCTGAGTACATGGATTTTCAGCCCTTGGTGTTTATTTTAACTTACCAGAAGAAAAGAATTTGGATTCTTTTTAAAATATATACAAAGGGAATACATTTATGTATTTTCAGACACAAACTGAAGGAGAAGCAAGGCTAAAGATGACTCTTTTCCATTGGCTATGTGAGTGCTATTCCTCTACAGTGATTTCTCCAGAGACTACAAATGGCAGAGATCTTTGCTCTCTTGTCTTCTAGACTGTCTCAGTTTGATACCTTGGACATGGGAACTATCACGCCATCCTTCAGGGCACTCCAATAACCATATCCTGCCACCATCACCCCATGGGGGTGCAGAGCCCCTGCCCCACCGCCCACCTCTCCACCCACCCACCTTCCCCCATAAGGTTGACAGATAAAATACAGGACTCCTAGTAAAATGTGAGTGTCAGATAAAGAACAAATAAATTTTTAGTATAACATTTGCCTTGCCAGGTAGCACAACTGAGGCGCAGGCCCCTTCCAAGGAGAGAAAAGACCTCCTTTCCTTCTAAGCTTGTACTCATAGAATCTCATTCCAGCAGCTTCTGTGTCCCCTGGCTCCAACGCAGCCTGCCACTGCCTCTCTCAGGGTGAGGTATGAAGCCCATGGCTTCCGAGGCTGATGGTCACAGAGGTGGTCATCCCATTCAGGTGCCAATAGTGCTCAGTCAAAAAAAGTTGCTTATGGCTGGAGTCAAAAACATGTCTAAACATGACTGCCAACCCCAATACAGAAGGGTCTGGGGAGAGGGAGAAAGGAGACAGGTATTATCATAAAAACCTTCAAGGGAGATCTCAGTCTAAGAGATCTCACTCCAAAAAAAAAGTATTGTTGCCTTATGATGGCTGGCACATGGGCCATGAAGACCTAGTTCTAATTTCTAGCTACAAGTGACAAGCCCAGCATGTCACTCAGCCCTGGATCCCACAGGGGCCAAGTGAGCTGAACAACACCTGCAGATCTTTGACATGACGGGGTGAGCAACTGGAATGGAAGTGCCACAGAGGTAGGAACAGTGTCTTTTTTTTTTTTCCTCATTCATATAAACTCAGCCTCTAGCCTGAGAGTGAGCACTCAACAAGCTCATGATGAATAAATGAATGAATTAATGAATGCCTACATTATCCAACATGTCCCAAAGAGAATCAGGAGCTTTGTAGTGCAAAGGACTTCTGAATAACTGAAAGGAGGACACAAACATGTCCAGTGAAAGGGGTTAGCCTGAATGACCTCTGAGGTCATTGGCAATGCCGTGAGCCCTTGAGCCTGTCATACTCTGGCAAATAGCTTCACTGAAAGAATTTTAAACACTTCCTTCAACACCCTAGCTCAGCATCTATGGTTGAAGTTACTATGCCCAGTCACGGTGATAACCCCAAAGGGAAGGGTACAGAGAAGCTAAAAAACAGGAACTTGCAGAGGGGAGCAAGGGACAAACCACTGGGGAAATAAGGCATGAGCAGGTCAGGATCCCAAGAAGGAAATAAGAAAAATCACTCAAGATGCAGCATGGCTGTCCAGGACACACACACACACACACACACAGACACAGATGCCCCCAGTCCAGATCCACACTGCACACCCCCCTCCAGCCCCATCCCATCATTCGATGACAGTGCTTCTTTGTGGAACAGAACAATAGGTACATTATGCCAACCTATAATTATCCTAAGAAAAGTGATAGCGAAGTCAAGGCATTACGTGAACACTGGAATACTGGATACCATCCATCCCACAAGAAGCAAACAACAACAAAAACAACAACAATCCACAAAATCTCTAATTTAAATAAAGACCACATGCTGCCCAAGCCAGTATCTTTTCACATTTATATGAGATTTTTTCTTTTCACATGATTATTTAGGCACAAGGCCTTCTTTCATTGGAATTGATAGAATACTGTGGGAAGGGGCTGGGGGCCTGTATTTTTTTTTTCCAGTAAGAAGACAGAAAGTAGAGGAAGCAGTAGTGGGACACGAGAAAGGGCCATGGCTAGGGTATGGCTCACAGGAAGCCCTCAAATGTACTAAATCTGATTCTACTGAGTAAAGCTGTTCCATTAATAATTTCTTTTTGCTGCTCCAGTGAAACTAGTTTCCAGGGACTTTGGTATAAAAAATGCAGAACCCTGGATGGTGTCATGGAAAAAAAGAGACAAGAAATCAGAATATTTGAATTCTCCTATCACTGCCACTAACTAGCTGTTTCCTTGATTTAGTCCACAGATACGTGTTCCCTATCTGCCACATGCGGACATCAAGCTAGCAACTAACTGAGGGAAACAGCCAAGCAGGAGTCACTTTCCTCTTCGAGCTTCAGCTTCCTCGTATACAAAATGAGGGAGTGTCATCAGGCCTGGAGACACACACATGCTTCTAAATCCAACTGCAGTCCCAGCCTCAAGTGGGACCTGCCCCCCAGGCAGTGACTGAGGAAGAAGACCTGCTGCTTCTAACACTGAACCAAAGCCCAAATCCCCAGGGCAAAGGGACAGAAGCAACGTGCCAGGCACACACAGGGCCACCTCTGCATGTCCCAGTGATAGCAAGGGTGTGAAAAGAAGGACTGGTGTTTTCAAACACATTTCTAGTTTCTAAGGAAAGGTTCTCTCTTCTCTCTAAAGGAGGGTCCCTCCTCTTGAACTACAGTCCCAGGGCCCCACCTCTGCTGGAATCCTCAGGGCTTCTTCCTTCGCTTCGAGGCACCTTCAGCCTTAACACTCCTCAGCCTCCTTTCTTTTAACCTGTTCAGTGAAACATAACACAGAGACTTCACGAGAATTCTTTTATGTCTACAAAGGGCCTATCTAGTGATTATCCAACTTCATTCCTTACATTTACTGAAAAGCTCCTCAAATACACAATCCTCCTATCTGCCCATTCCCTTCAGCTTTTAACCATCCTTGCTGGGAAGCTACTGTTTCATAGTTACTAATTTCTTCCTTCTTGCCAAATCTAATGGCCACTCCTGGGTGGTCGGGCTGCTTGACAACATGTGACAGTATTAGCCAAATACTCCTTGAAACTCGGAGCCTTGATTCTACTCATTCATTTAGTTCCCTCCCCAAGAGTTCCCTGAGCCTGTGCCAGGTGGTGGAAACACAGCAATAAATAAGACCCCACCAGAGCCCTCTCCCGTCTCTCCATACTCACTCCCATGGCTCCAACCCCCCATCTGTGTCAGCAAAGGGCTTTCAAAGATTCAAAACACCTCCACACTCATTACCTCTCATAACAACAAAACTCAGTTCTGTAAACTTTGGAAAAACACCTTACGTTGTAAAAAAATTTTTCACTGGGAAAGAGAGCCTATTCTTGCAACCAAGACTATTCCAGAAGTGTGGCAAACCTCTAATGGAAATGCAACAAAATTCACCAGAACTGTGACATGCACTGTGTGTCTTTCCCGCCCCAGATTCTGCACTCACTGCCATGCTCTCCCTTCACACTTTGCTTATCTACTTTATTACAGAGTTCATTTTGTCAGTCTCTTCTAAGGTGGGGGGCTCCTGGAGGGCTTGGAATAGACTGATCTCTTTTTAAGCCCCATACCACCCAGTGTTTACATATTTGCTGAAATGCAGCAAAATCAGGGCGTAATTCAGCACCAATTGCTTACCTGCTCCTGGAAACCTCATCTCTACCCCCTCTATTCCTCAGGACAGTCCGCCCTTGTGAAAACTGGTCCCAGGTTTATTACTAGCATGGCCCTAGGGTGGGTCGCCTACCTCCAGGGTCAAGGAAATGAGTTTTCTCTGACCCTGGGCACTTCAGAGACCAAACTTTCAAGCAAGGCTACAAGTTAGACATCCAAGGACCTTGAAGCAAACACTTCACTTATTCAGGACATAAACTCAATGAGCTTGTGTCACTTAGTAATTCTGTAATTGCCTTACTAACTGTATGTCCTTGGGCAAACTCCTTAAAATATTTGTTTATTTTTCCATCAATAAAATAAGTTAAGGACTAAAATACCAGTCTCTTAGGATTATTGTGAGGATTTGACAAATGAGTACTAGTGAATGTGCCTAACAATATGTTTGATAAGTAGCAGAGGCTGATACATACACTATTATTATTATTACTATTATTGACAAGTTCAAAGGGGTACATGATATGGATTCCAGTGTAACTCTGATATTGCTCCTTTGACTTGGCTAGTTTAGACAGAAGGGCCTTTTGACAACACTTCAAAAAACCCCACTAAACTTTCAGCTTTTTAAAAAATACCAGGTCATGTGAGATGTGAGAAACAGATGCCCTCACTCTTAACCTGAGGGTCACTCCCACCCTGACCTCAGGGAAAGGAAAAGACCAGAGATGGGACAGGGATGGGTGGGAGATAGGAATGGGGCAAAGGTCAGAGGGAGAGTGCAAACTGGGGAGGGGGGAGATCAAAGGTCGATTTGAGGTCTGGAATGGGGAAGATCAGAAATGGAGTAAGGGTTGGGTGAGAGGGTGCCAGAAAGGAGGTGAAATTCAGAACCATCTGGTTGATAGTCACATTAACAACTTTCATTTTTCACCACCACGCCCCACTACAGCATCCAACTGTCTTGTTTTGTGACTTCACAAGCAAGACATCGTGAATTCAAATAGTAAAAATCACTATGCTGACCCAATCCCACTGGGGGTCCTCGCTGCAGTACCACAAGCAGGGGTCACAAGCAGGACCCACAAAAAGGTTCTAGCAACCAGCTCAGCACGCAGGATATAAAATGTCTGGTGAATTTTGCATTCCAAGGACAGGAGTTTTCCAAATTAAAATTTTAACAGTGTGAGAAAATAGTTCACCATTTACTCTCAGGATGAGGTAGTATTTAGAATGTCAGCCTGGAATTCCAAGCCAGCATTTTCAGGGATGCCGCCTATTCTGGGAGGGGAAAAATCAGTTTGTTGCTTCTATCCAGATGCACAGAGCAGCTTGGAGCCAGAAAGGGAGAGGGGTCTGCACAGCTGCTTCTACCAGGGAACCCGCCGGAGGTCTCTGGGCTTGTAAGGATATCTGTTCTCGGAGCCATGGCTTAGACTTTGGCACTCTTGAGAGTCGAAGAACAATCCTATTGCTTTGCTCCAACCACACCACCTACTTGCTGTGATTCCACCTCTCTGAGCCTCCGTTTGCTCATCTGCTCCTTCTAGACAAGATTAACTTGACAGCACCTTTCCGCTTTCATATTCATACTCTCGAGAGACCGGATTCGTTCTCGCGGGAATTGATTAGTTCCCGTGGGAATGGATTAGTTCCCGCGAGAGTTGGTTGCTCCAAAGCCAGGACACCCTTCAGGATACCCTTTTCCACGCACATGTCCACTTCCCCTTTGACTTTCTCTGTCATGTTATGAGGCAGCAGGAAAGCCCTCACCTGGAGCCATGCCCTTAAACTTCTCGGCCTTCAGAACCATGAGCTAACTAAACTGTTTCTCTTTCTACATTACCCAGTGTCAGGTATTCAGCGATAGCCACACAGAACAGACTAAGGCAGGGACACTTCCACATCATCGTCACACAAGGCTCAGGCCTGCCCGGCCGCCCTGCCACTGCCTGCTGACACCAGGCCTGGCCCCTCCACCCAGGGCCTTAAGGCAAGTGGCTTAGGGGAAAGGCACGGAGAACTCCAGAAAGGTCAAGCCACCCTCTCCCGCCCCATGCGCAGGCCTGATTGCCCACCATCCACCAGCACTCCCTGAGCCACCAGGGAGTAAAGGTGGGCGTGGAGAAGCTGGGCTCACGTGCCCTTCCTTCCAGAACCCTGGCTGTGGCAAGGGGCAGGTTCTTGGCAGCCTGGGTAGAACAAGAAGGGAAAGCAGCACTGGGGAGACGGTCCCCTGGGTGGTGGGTCCCATGGGCAGTGGCTCTCAGCCCCGGAGTCACTGGGGAGCAGGTTTGAAGTACAGGTTTCTGGGCCCCAGCAGAGTCTCTTGCAATTGAGTAGATCAGGGGGAGACCCAGGAACCTGACTTTTTACTCAGCTCTCCAGGTAATTCTGATGTAAGTGGCCACTGCCCTTCCCTGGAGGTACCCTGTGGATAAGAGAGCGCAACTGGAGGTTCTAGAAATGAGTGTTTAAGCCCCTTGCTAGCTGAGTGACTCTAGGCAGTTTACATTTCCTGTCTAAACCTCAACTGCCCATCTGTAAGATGGGGATGATGAAAGGACCTGCTGCTTAGGATTATTGAGAGAAATAGGAGGAAACGCATGGAAAGGACTTAGCACTGTGCCTGGTTCACAGTAAGGATCCAGCGCCACTATGTACTGAGATTCCTAGCCGTAAAGGAAGGTGGGCCATTCGTGTAAGCTGGGGTCCTCAAACTTTTTAAACAGGGGGCTAGTTCACTGTCCCTCAGACCGTTGGAGGGCCGTTGGAGAGTGCGGCGCACATTCCACACATGCGCTCTATGGACCCGGGACGAGTTGGCTGCTAAGCAGGACAGGCAGCCACGGCAAAAACACCTGGCGCGCCAGATCCACCGGGTCCTCGGTGGGCCGCTTGTGGCCTGCGGGCCGTAGTTTGAGGACCCCTGGATGGGGTCTGCAGCTTGAAGGGAAAGAGGGGCATGGACAAGAAGGGTGTGAAGAGTTAGTTACTGCATTGGGGTGTAACACACAAATGGGGTAATTCTACTCAACAGGAGCTACTCAGAAGGGAAAAACTAAAAGTAACTCCAAGAAACAAAGATCTTCCAAAACTCTAAGAATGGGAGTAGAAAACGGGGTCCCTCGCCCAGCAAGCACCTACATCAGTGTTTCATCAGAAGAACCCTCCTTCCCTAGCCAGGCCTGGCACTCTGCCTGACCTTCCCTATCCTGCAGCTGGGCCCTGGGCTCAGAAGACCCTTGCCTACTATTTTTGGAAGTAGGATTTTTACAGATACAATCAGTTAAGATGAGGTCATATTGGAGTAGGGTGAGTCCTACTCTGGTATGACTGATATCCTTATTAAAAAAAAGGGAAATTTGGACACAAAGGCAGGCACACAGGAAGACTACCACAGGAAGATGAAAGTAGAGATCAGATTCCTTCTATAAGCCAAGGAATGCCAAAGATTGCCAGCAAAGCACCAGAAGCTAGCCGGGTTCAGTGGTGCATGCCTGTAGTCCCAGCTACTCAGGAGGCTGAAACAGGAGGATCATTTGAAGCCCAGGAGTTCGAGGCTGCAGTGAGCTACGATCCAGCCACTGCACTCCACCCCGGGCAGCAGAACAAAAGCTCATCTCCAAAATATAAAAATAAAAAGCATCAGAAGCAAAGCTAGCAGAGAGGCATGGAACAGATTCTTCCTCACAGCCCTCAAAAGGAACCAACCCTGCTAACATCTTGATCTTAGACTTCTAGCCTCCAGACTATGCCAGGATAAATTTCTGTTGCTTAAGCTATCCAGTCTGTGGTACTTTGTTATAGCAGCCCTAAAAAACTAATAAACTCAAAGCCTTATTATTCTTCACCACATTGATCACCAATGGGGAAAGTCAGAAACTTCCAGAAAGTCACCAGATTCACTTTTCTATCCAATAAACCAGATATTATGGAGGAATTTAAAGATAAAGACATAGTCCCTGCCCTCCAGGGGCTCACAGGTATACAAATGTTTGTCACTTTTAACACTTTAAAAAATTCTTTGACCTACATCGTCTCTTGTAGATCCCTCAGCCTTACATTGAGGTGGGAAGAGCAGGCCTTGGTATTCCCACTCTACAGATGAGAACACTGAGTTTTGCAGAGTTAGTGCCTTGCTCCAGAGCACTTAGCTACTAAGTGGCAGAAAAGGAACAGCAGCAAAGTCTTCTGAGCCCAAGACTTGTTAAGTGTGGCTGTTTCCTTGCAGCCTGTCTTGCTGCCTCGCTAGCAGTCTTGGAGCCTCTTGCCTCCTGCAAAAGGAAGCTGCTACACTGAGGCAACTTGTTTCCAAGATTTGTTCCAAGCAAGCTCTGGAAGACAGAAAGGGAGGCCAGCCAGGTAGGCCTGTGAGAGACAAAGGCAACCCTGAGGGACTGGCGCAGTCCACCCTCTCTCTGTTCCCTTGCTCTGCTGCTGCTCCCACCACCCGCCTTGCCCTCTCCCCAGCCCCACTCCAGGCCCCCAGCCTCTTCCCCCTCACAGGCAGGGCAGGTTCCGGGTGCTGCCCGGTGTTGTCAAAATAGCGAAGAGCTGGAAAGAATTCCAGAATGAAAGCTATGTGCCTCTGCAGGCTCCTGAATGACCGCCACTGTGGCAGCTAAACCCGCTAATGTGCTAAGCATTTTCTGGCAGGGCCAGAGGGCAGGGCTGGTATTTTGGGAGCTGGGAGGGGCTTGAAGGCATCATCCTTGGCAAGTATGGGAAGGAGGTGGAGGCAAGTAGAACCAACCCAGAGCACTTCCCGTGAAGTCACCGAGAGCCACCCGAGCTGCATTTCGGGATTCCTGAAGCACCCTGGCAGATAAAGGGCAGAGAGTGAGCCTGGCCTGGTGGGCAGGGCTGGGCAGGGCACTGAGGCCTCATGGCCGCAGCTGTGGGGGAGAGGGTGCTCTAAAATGCCACTTGTGGTAGATACTTTTTCTGCTGACGCAGAGTGGTGTGTAATGCTGTCCGGGAGGCTGGCAGCCAGGGCTGGGCCCTCACTCTGTTTGCCTGAGTTGGCAGGGGCAGGGCCCATGGTGACCAAACAAAGGACGAGAAGCCAAATGCCCAGAGGCCAGCAGGCAAGACTCCCCAAGAGGGGTCTGAGGATAACGCCACACACAGGAGGGGCTGGGGGACTTGCAGGGATAGGGGGCTGGGACAGTGGGAACCTGCCGACAGGTCCCCTCTGATTTCCCAGACACGCTCCATCTCCTCTTGGCACTAGCCTCTCCACACCATCCTTGTCTTTCAGGGGCTCCTTTGAAAATGTTCCAAAACATGAGACCAGGAAGGGGAGCAAACCTCCAAATCTGACATCAACACAAGGTCCTGGTGTTCCTTTGTCCCTGATGGGCTCAACTCTGCACTTCTTGGAGAAGCGAGAGGAGTTAGGGACCAAAAGATAGGACTGGTGAAGAATTCCTTCCCTGAGCTGTTTGGTGACAGGAAGTACGGTGGGTGGCCCGGCCATGCTGCTCAGGTGAGGGGAGGCTGCATCATTCTGGGAACAGATGAGCCAGTAAAACCCTGACAGGATTCAATCTGGAGGGAAAGAATCCCAGCTGATAGAAACTGCTGAGAGTTGGCAGCTTTTAAAGCCCCTCTAGCAAAAGATCTGCGTAAGCTTTGCAACCCTGACCGTGCAGCCAGTCGGCCACCTCCCAGCCCACAGCGCCGAGAGTGTTTTTGCTACGTCAGAACAAACCCACTCACAATTATCCTGTCCTGACCTGCCCCGCCACCCTTTCCTTTCCGGTCTACGTGCCAGCCTCTCTCAGAAATGAAGTCTTAGGAGCAGTGCGAGATAGTGTTGCAGGGGCCAAATGGAGCCAGGGGCTGGACCGCAATCTCAGCTCAAATACTCACTAGCAGCTGACCCCAGGCAAGGCCCTTAACCTTTATGAGTCTTATTTTACAATTGGCAAAAATGGAAATAATGAAGCTACTCTTGAGGAATTGATAGGAGGCCTGAATGAGATGATATATGCAGGATCCGGGGCACAGAGGCAGGGGAGCTCCGTGAAGGCTGGGCCCCCCTCCTTCCCACCTTCCCCTCCAGGATCCTCTCCCACCATATTCATCGGGAAGGACGAAGATCAATGGAAGTTTAATTCAGAGGTTGGGGAGACAAAGGCATGCTTATATAAAACAAGCAGTGCCGAGTTTAATGGAATCATCTCTAATCTAGTATGTCCTTTCCTGGTCACACTACCCTCCTTCCTCCATCTCTACCAACTGATAGTCTCTTGGCTGGTAGACTTTTTTTTTTTAGCAGGGCCAATT
>VBSM01001979.1:24982458-24994422 GCA_008086735.1 Cheirogaleus medius | reverse complement strand
GCTGGTCTCGAACTCCTGACCTTGAGCGATCCTCCGGCCCCAGCCTCCCAGAGTGCTAAGATTACAGGCGTGAGCCACCACGACTGGCCAAAATCCCTCCTTTTAGTAAAAAAGCCAACAACAAAAGAGAGACATTGTGCACCAAGGAATTGGCACAAGAGGTAAACTTCGTTCTTACTGAGTGAGCTCCTTTGTTCATTTAGCAAACATTCCTGCACACCTACTACCTGTGAGGCACCTGCAGAGGGTGCAAAAGTATCCAAGGAACATATCTACCCTCGATAGAACTACAGTCTTGGGGTGGCGCTGGGAAAAGGACACATTCACAGATACCAATCGTGAAAGTACAGCAGCCTTTGCAAAGTGCTACGCAAGTGCAGTTTTCTTTTTCCACTTCTTTACTTCTTTCTCTCATGTACCGTGTTCGATTTGGGGTGACTAAGACACACAATATTCAGAAAATGGAGGAATCAGAAAGAGAAGAAAGAAAATGGGACACACTTTTCAGAAAGAGAAAGAAAACCAAGGCCCTCCCTCCCGCCCCAGCTCTCTACTTTCAGCCTTCATTCTGGAAAAGAAAAGGACGTGTTGTCGCCAGAGGTCTCTGGGCAGGTCCAAGCCACTGAGTCACAATTCAAGCCATATTTCTGCAGAATTGTGCACAATTCTGGCCACTTGGATTTTTCTACGTGGCCTACCAACTCCTAGTACTCGACAACCATTCCTTTTACCCTTAGAAATACAGGAGGTAATGGTGATATTAATGGAGGAAATTCTAAAGTTTTTCATCCATAGTTCAAAGGTGAGTAATCTCTATTTCTGAAAACAATAGTGAATACATTGTTTTGCATTTGGGGAGCTTTACATTTTTTCAAAGTTCTGCAAGAAAATATTATCTCATGTTCATGCTAAAAGCACCCTTGGGTGGTAACAAAAGGTGAACATTATTATCTCCACTTTAAATTTTTCTTCCTTTATCCATTTGTTTTCTGCTCAACAAACAATAGTTGAGCACTTACCACATGCTAAGCACCGTGATGGGTATGTCATCCACACGACAGAGCAAGACAAACCCATGTCCTGCCTTCAACAGGCTCACAGGCCGGTGCTCAAGAGAGATGGGGAAGTGCACTCTGTCCCCAGGGTCTGGGGCAGCTTCCAGAGGAGATGATGGAGTTAAGCCTTAGGAGATCAGTATGATTTTACCAAGTGGAAAAGAGAGGAAAAGGAAATCCAGTAAGGTGGGTCAACAATTTGTGCTCAGAGAAAAGTGAGCTATTTAGCGTGTCCAGACCATAGGGTGAGGGGCAGAAGCTGAGAAAGAGACGACAGAGCCAAGAGCGTCTTGCCAAAGAGTTCGGACTTTATCCTGTGGGCAATGAGGAAATCACTGAAGGTTTTAAGCAGAGGTGGATGACATAAACGGATTTATGTTTTAGCAAGATTATTGCAGCGGCTGGGTGGAGAATGCACTGGACTAGGAAGAGACTGGGCAGACTCTAGAAACATTTCTAAAATATAATCAGCAGGACTGAGTATCCCACTGGGGCTAGGAGGAAAAGGAGGCACTGGAGACAGCTTTCTCACTTGGGCCTGCGGGGCTCTCATTCAAGAGAGGGAACCAATAAGAAAGCAAGAGGCAGAAAAAATTAAGTGCCTTGCCTAAAGTCACATAAGTCACTTGATGGCAGACACAAAGCAAAAACCTAAAATTCCTTCTGGTAGAAACCCCTTGGTTTGCCATGTTAGCATCAACCGGTGAATAAATTGAACCGTCATTTGCCAGGCTTCCCTTGTTCCCTGCTTTACACGTGCTCACTTTTTGTACTATGGAGATCATTAAGATCATCAGGGCAAAACTTCTTTTGACCTCCTGTAGGGCCTGGCACAATATAAGGCAGTAAGTGGTCAGTTATTAACTGTTGTTATTAAATCAAACTCCAGGAGTCCAAGAACCGGTCAGCAGGCATTGCCTCACTTGGAACATGAGACACTTTCCTTCTTTAATCCCTAATAAACAGTATTTTTATATAATTCCGAGATCAAGTCATTCCTAGATGTTTGAATTTCACAATCCAAGATATTTTTAACAACAACAACAAAAAAAAATTGGAGGGATCATCATAGTCTTGATGACTTTTTTTTGACACCATTGTGGTTTTTTTTTTTAAAGAAAAGACATTTAATACATATCCCCAAAGACAGAATAAAATGTTAAGATTAAGGATAAGCCTTCAAATTAAATCAGAGTTCCTCCACCTCAGCACCGTTGACACTTTGGACTGGATGATGCCATGTGTGTGGCAGGGGGAGGGGAACGAGATGCCGTCCTGTGCGCTGTAAGAGGGTTAGCGTTTAGCAGTGTCCCTGGCCACTCCCCAGAACACACCAGCACCACCCCCCAGTGTAACAACCGAAAAATGTCTCCAGCCATTTCTAAACATCTCCTGGGACAAAATCGCCCCAGTTGAGAACCACTGAATAAAACAAAGTCAGCTATGCTAGAAATCTAATTACATTGTCCTTATATTTTGGACCAGTGAAAACTATCACAGACTGGCCCCAGTCCATAAACTTGGGAACAGGAGACAGAGGTTAAGAATGTGGGATTTGAAATCTGACTTACTAATTCCTGAGCAAGGGACAGCTCTAAGCCTCCCTGTTCCTCTCCTGCAGAAAGGGGACAATACTACCTCATCAAAGTTGTTGGGAGGATTACACGGAATAGATGTAGCACACTTAGCTTGTGATTGTCGAGAGGAGGTATGACAATCATTAATGTTATTGCTACCACTTCTACGACACATAGCACAGTGTCTGGTACACATTAATGATGGCTACCCAAGGTCATCTTTCTGGGTAAAAGGACCTTGCACATAATAGGTGGGTCTTCAGGAAACACTTATCGAATGAATAAATGAACCTCCGTCACCCTGCTCTCACCAGTTCCTTTCCTCAACCCCTAAGTCCTTTTCCCCTTTACTAGAACTTTCTCCAATCCTACTCATAGGAATTAAACACATCAAATCAGTCTGGCCCATCTAGGACCTCTGCCCTGGGCCCTGTGGGTAGGAACACCATGGAAGCCTCTAGCAAGGAGTATCGATCACCCCTACCTATGAGAGTGCAGCCTTTGTTCACGTCCAGCCACGAGTCACCCATGTCATGAACGTCTTCAGGCTGCCGCTGTCTTTCTCGGATATTTAACCTGGAAGTGGGCCAGGGACAGAAAAAGGAGGTGGCAAGATCCTTGAACAAAAGTAGCTATAAAAGGGTGTGGGGGGAAGCAAGGCAAAAGGCAAATTAAACAAGCAGGCACCTCAAGGAAATGTGGCGGGGGAGGGGGGTCCATGCCTCCCCGGCTGCTCACTCAGCAGCAAGCAGGTCAGAGTTGCCCCTGCTTCCTCCGTCCCCCCACGGAGCCTGCCTCCCACTGGTAGCTCTCTCAAGGGGAAAAATCCTCCTTGCTATAAACCAGACACTGTCCTGGCCAAAGCCCAGCCAGCAATAAATTTCTAGGGTTCATCTCACAAGTACATTAAGTATCTTCTTACAATTTTCCCAAAGGGCTGAGTTTTTCTGACCATCGCAAGGCCATAGAACGTTGGGTACAGGGAGAGGCCTTAAAGAGCAGGTGATCCAAGCCCTCATGCTATAAACAGGGAAACTGAGGCTCGCAGAGGGGAAGGAACTTGCTCAGGATCATCCGAGTGTGTTCCACTCAGCAGCGGCACTGAGCCAAGAACTCAAGGCTTCAGTTTTGGCGCTGAGTTTCACCAGAAGCTTGAAAACATACCAAGAAGAAGAAGGTGTACTACAGACTAACTCTCGCTCTTCCTGAAAATATAGGTGTGCACTCACACAGGCACACGCGTGATAAAAGGTGGAGAGAGAGGAAAAGAAATGTGGCAGCAAAATGCTTGTAAATGGTGAATCTAAGCAAAGGGGATAGGGGTGTTCATTGTACTATTTTCATAATTTTCCAGAAGGCTTGGAACTTTTCTAAGTAATAATTTGAGGGAGAAAGAGAAAGTACTAAATAGTAATCTAAAGTAAATGAAATTTTTAAAAAAATTATTTGGAAAGGACCGGGAATCACTCCTTTGGTTGCATTCTGTTTCTCTAGCTAGGGACTAATATCCTCAGAAAAGGTTATAAGACATCCAGAGGTTAAAGGTGTAGGACTCCAAACAAGTATGGGATGCTGGTATTCATACTAGTCAGTTGCTATGGCAACTTTGGGAACCAAATCTGACTTCAAATATTTTGTCCCATCAGCTTCCAAAATACACATATGCTTGTCACACCCTATAACCTGCTGATTTTGGTTCAGAACGTAAATAAAGTAACTGTGGGCTATGGATGGGGCAAATGTCAAAATATTTCCAAAAGAGTCCATCACTTTTGCAATACAGGTGGTTCATAAATGCAATACAATGCAGTTTGATTTCCATTCAGTATGGAAATCATTCTTTCACATGAATAAATGATTGAATCAATATCTAATCCAACCCACAGTCACCATGTTCTCTATCCATAGTAGTATTTAGTTTGGGCCATTTTGGGTCCATAATCCAGCCCTGAAAATCTATCCTTGGCCACATAAATAAAGCTCTTACCAGTAGTATGGCATTCAAGGCATGGCTGTTTAAGGGAACACAACCCATTCAAGAAACCTCAAGGAATTCCTTATGACTGGAGAAAGAACTGGGGGTGGTGTGCAAGGGAATAAAAAGTTGGAGAAATAGGCAGAGGTCAAATTCAGGAAGGTCCATACTCCCAACAAAGGAGTTGGAAGCTTATTCTTCAGGCAACAAGGGGTCAATGAAAAGTTTTAAGAAGGCAGTGATAGGCCGGGCGCAGTAGCTCACACCTGTAATCCTACACCTGTAATCCTACCGCTCTGGGAGGCCGAGGCGGGTAGATCATTTGCGCTCAGTAGTTCAAGACCAGCCTGAGCAAGAGCGAGACTCCGACTCTACTAAAAATAGAAAGAAATTAATTGGCCAACTAAAAATATATAGAAAAAAAAATTAGCCGGGCATGGTGGCGCATGCCTGTAGTCCCAGCTATCTGGGAGGCTGAGGCAGGAGGATCGCTAGAGCCCAGGAGTTTGAGGTTGCTGTGAGCTAGGCTGATGCCACGGCACTCTAGCCCGGGAAACACAGTGAGACTGTGTCTCAAAAAAAAAGAAAAAGA
The DNA here is from genome assembly GCA_008086735.1 of Cheirogaleus medius. Classification (NCBI taxonomy): domain Eukaryota; kingdom Metazoa; phylum Chordata; class Mammalia; order Primates; family Cheirogaleidae; genus Cheirogaleus; species Cheirogaleus medius. The sequence continues at coordinate 24,989,223 of VBSM01001979.1, read as the reverse complement.
AAGAAGGCAGTGATATAATTGGATCATTCTACCAGAGTCTGGATGGATGGAAGGAACTCGAAACAAGGGAGTCTAGTTGGAATGACAAAGACCTGGACCAAAGCAGCCAGAGTGGGAGTGAAGAACTGAGGGCAAATGAGAAGGAGCCATTGAAAAGAGCAAATGGACAGGACTGGTGGGAAGAGGGCAGATGTACCTGGGAGAGAGAGGAAGGAGTGAGTCCAAGATGACTTCCAGCGTGACTACTGAGGTAGATGACGACGGTGCTCACCCAGGCACGGAATCAGGAGAAGGTGAAGGGATAGCAAAGGAATGTGGTAAGTTTTGAAGACGTTGAGGTGCCAGGTAGATGTGGCACTCCAGAGGGAAGGCCAGGACAGATACATGCATCTGGGAGTCATCAGCATGCATGTGGTGATGGATGCCATGGATGTGGGTGAGGTCAGCGTGGGAGGAATTGAGGGCAAAACAAGAACTGAGTCAAGGACAGAAACTCTGGGGGAAAAAACATTTAGGGGTAGCCAAGGAAGAGGAGACCCTCAAAAACATGGAGGAGTGGCCTAGTAGGCAAAGACCTACACCTGCTTTTAAGTGACCCACTAAACTCCTCCACCTCCACAGGATGGTCACTTCATGCTGGAGTAGGGGAAGAAGTACTTTTGTGTTAAAATAAACCCACTTCTCAACAACAACAACAAAAAACAACCCAATTTAAAAATGGGCAAAGGATTTGAATAGACATTTCTCCAAATAACATATGCAAATGGCCAGTAGGCATATGAAAGGATATGCAGCATCTTTTAGTCATTAGGGAAATGCAAATTAAAACCACAATGATATACCACTTCATACCCACTAGGATAGTTACAATCAAAAAGACATTTCTCTGTTTCACTGGTTCCTAAAAGAAAATTTAAGTTAAAAAAAAAGATGAGAATCAAGAGTGTAGACAAATCGGACCCTCATACATTACTGGTGGGGATGTAAAATGCTGCAGCCCCTGTGGAAAACAATCTGGCAGTACCTGAAAACATTAAACGCAGAGTTACACGACCCAGCAATCCTACTCCTAGGTATATCCCCAAGAGCACTGAAAACCTATGTCCACACAAGGACTTGTGTATGAATGTCCATATTAGTACTCTTCATAATAACTAAAAAGTTAAGATAACCCAAATATCCACCAACAGATGAATGGATAAATAAAGTGTGGCACATCCACACAATGGACTATTGTTCAGCCACAAAAAGGGATGAAGTACTGATATACCTACAACATGGCTGAACACTGAAAACATTGTGCCAAGTGAAAGAAACTAGACATTAGGCTACAAATATTGTATGATTTCATTTATACAAAATACCCAGAGTAGAGAAATCCATAGAGACAGAGTAGATTAGTAGTTACCAGGGGCTGAGGCGATAGGGAATGAGGAGTGTCTGCTTAGTGACTACAGGATTTCTTTTTAAAGTGATAAAAATGTTCTGGAATTAGATGTTGGTGACGGTTGCACAACACTGTGAATATACGAAAAACCACTGAATTATGCACTTTAAAATAATTGCAATGTGAATTTTATGTTATGTAAATTTTATGTCATAAAAATATTAAATGATACATAAACTCACTTTACTCACATAACTCACAAAGTTACCCAGAGCCACGAGGAGCTGGGTAAGCATTTTCTCCTGCGTGCAGCAGGAACTCCAGATATCCTGACTAAAAGCAGCAAAGAGCATGCCTCCCAGTGGACCCTTCGATGTCCTCACATATCCACAGTTGGGGGCGTAGGGCTCTGCTGAAGAGTAGGAGACGGACCATCTAGCCTCATGAGAGCTGCTCACCCACTTCTAAGAGCCCCAAAATGCCAGGTGGCGGGAAGACAAACAGGCAGCTATGATGTGACCCACAGAGAGACAGCAACCAGGTCTGACCTGGGCATAGTCACCCCACATTGACAGGAAAGGAGGAATGATTTCTGGGCCCAGGGCACCCAGAAGCCCTGTGATACCAACCTCCTTATGCAACTCTTCGACACCTAAAACCATCACAGCGTTCAGGATACACCTGCCTGAGACAACATTCCCCACCTGTCCTGAGTGCAAACGTTCACCATGTGGCTTCTTTATTTACACCCAGGGGCCTCTTCAGAAGATTTTGTCTTTTTCAACTGGAGACACAAGTGGCTTTGGAATTGGCACAACTTACATGGCTTCCAGGCAGCGCAACACCATCTTCTGCAGAACTGCAGGCTGGAGAAGCCAGGGAGGCAGAGGACACTGACCGTGAGATCTCAGAGAGGGTCAGAGTGTCTGGGGAGGAGTCGCTGAGGATGGAGCTCTGGGGTTCTGCAAAACTTCCTGGCGATCCTATCCTATCTCTACTTCACCCTCCAATGACACGCTTCCCTCTCTCCCTCTTTGCTCCCTCTCTCCTGCCAAACTCCCAGGGCAACCCTGGATGATAAAGCGACAGAATGCGAATGCTTTGAAGTGGCACACCATCCCCCCAGAGGGATTTTCAGGGCAGCAGGGCAGTTCTGGGGTGAGACACAAAACCGGTGGCCTGTCCTAGCCGTTGGATAAGCATCCCCTCCTCCACGCCTCCCTGCTCCTGCCTGCCGTAAAGGGAAAAGGAGCTCGATGAAACTAGGTCTTCCCCTGGGGTTCTGACCACCTCATGGGGAGATTGTGATTACCCCACGGTTGCCATGCCTACTGTGATGTCACTCCTTTTTCATTCCATCTGGGTGGATTTTTTCCCCTTTTCTCTAAAGAACACCCTCCCATCCAGTGCCCAGGAACCCACTGGGAGCTCCAGCCCTTGTCTTATCTGGATCTGGGTAAACTGCACTGTCCAGAGACCTCAGAAGATTCTATATACCTATTGGGGGCAGTTCGTAGGACGAAGAAAATCTCTCCTACCACGCTGGTCAATCTACTCCTAGATTTAAGCCGAACCAAACGGAACACATTTCAACATCCCCTCTCAGGATGCAAACAGGAGAGGGGCGCGTGGTAGGGTCCTATCAGCTCTACTTCATTGGTCAGAAGGAAAATGCTTTTTAAGCAAAATAAATGCAAACAGGAATGAAGATGGAGGAAAGGTGAACAGATCCCACACTTTATCAGGCACAGAGGAATGCAAAGGAAGAAAGAAAAGTGTTTCCTAAATGATTACTTGTCGTGCTGCCCAGCCACGGATCTATAGGGGGTTCCATATCGGGGAAAAGTATTTATTTGGGGTCCTACTATGCACCAGGCACTGTGCCAGATACGGGAGACCTGGTCCCAGCCCTTAAAGAACTAATAATAAGATCACTGTTCACAATCATGACATCATTCAAAAGAATTTTACTCCTCTAGAAAGACAGATGGAGGGTCTGAAAGGTAGTTTGTCTACATCCATGAGGCTCAGTCTACAGTCTCTGTGCAGAGAGCGCATGTCCTGGCCATGGGCGGTCCTTGCCCCAGGCCCCCAGTGAAGACCCCAGCCTGCTGCACACTTTCTCCTCGTTTTCCCTCCCCTCCCGGGATCTCTGGCGGCTTCCACGAGCAGTGAAGGAAGGCAGCAGGCAATGGCTCTAGCGCCAGCTGTGCCAACCCACCAGGGGAATGGCGGCCATCTGCCACGGAGAGGGCAGGAGGCCCAGGGAAGGCCATCCCTGCAGCCGACTAACCTCTGCAGTCAAGTTAACCTTTACGAAGCAGGCCTGTTCCTGGAAGTCACCGCTGCCATTGTTAAGACACATCACCCTGTAGAAAACAGTGGTCCAGGCACACTGGAAACATCCAGACTTATTAAATAAAAAATGGCAATTAACTATTGGTGTCAGCAGCGCTGTTGTTTTCAGCTAAAACCTAAGACACAGAACTGGCCTTATGTTTCTAGCATATGACATGTCTCCTCCTGTTTTAAAAAAATACACATCGTATATCTTCTCTTAATGGCAACCAAGAGAAAAATCAGATTTCCATTTTGAATTTTGAATGAGGAAACCAAGGCAAAGAAAAGTGAAGGGGTCCCAGGTGACATCAATTTGCAGAACTGTGATTTTTATTTTAAGAACTCACTTTGGGGGACCTTTGGTGACAACAAAGGCACTCAGTGGTACTTGTGTGGAAGTCACGTTACTGGGCCACCAAACACGCCACTACTGCGAGTTCCTTGTGGTTAGTGGGGCTGGGGCGTGGCATGCAGAGGTGGAAGAGAGAGCCCCATGAAAACAGGAGCATTCGCTCCCCAGTGGCTGGTGACAGGGCGCAAGGGCCAGATAGATGTCACACTCAGTAAAGCTGTCCTCCTTTTTAACAAGCCCGTCTGTCTTTCACCTGTCTTGAGATAGGACAACCAGATGCCCTACTTTGCCGTGTAGCCCTGCTTTCTTGGGGACAGAGGCCCCAGCAGGCTGTTTTCCCCTCACACAAGTAAGCAGCTTTGCCACCAAAACCAGGAAAGAGGCCAGCGAGGGCACACAGGAAACGCTCACTAGGGAGTGGCTTGGCTCCTTCTAATAGCAAACCTGCACTATAGGACCCACAGGGGCGTGGCAGGGCCCTGCAGGACTCTCGGATGGGATCAGAGCAGCAGGGAGCCAGCTCCCCCTGTGACTGTGCATTGAAATAAGACCTCAAAAGAAGGAGTTTGGGACTCAAACAGACCTGGGCTTGAATCTCAGCACCACTCACTCACTCTGTGGCCTGGAGTTACTTGCCCTTGTTTTCCCCCGTCCATAAAATGGGGATAAAAATATCTAACTTTGAGAAATTATGAGGACGCCAGCACATACTGTGTTTCCCTGAAAATAAGACAGGGTATTATATTTATTTTTCCTCAAGAAGAAACCCTAGGGCTTATTTTCAGGGGATGTGTTTTTTTTTTAAAGTATGGTACAACAATCTACATTTATTCAAATATAGTTAAGTCGTCTTCTTCTGGAACATCATCATAACTCTCCAAACCCCGAATTCCATCCTGAATTTCTTGCAACTGTATTTCCTTTAGAACCATTGGCCCCAATCTCTCATGTCGAGCAATAGAGCTCTCATGGGGCAGATGAGAAGGGCTGCTCGTCTTCTTTACCGCTCCTCGACGTATCTGCATGAGTTGTGCAGATCCGCTGTGTAGCCACGTCCATCACTAGGTCTTATTTTCGGGGTAGGGCTTATATTGTGCAAATGCTTAGAAATCCTGCTGGGGCTTATTTTATCACGGTAGTACACACTTCAAAGATGGCAGCTACGATTGTCGGTGTGCAAGACACAGTGGTGTGCTGTCCTCAGCCACCCACTTCTGATGAGTGTCCTTCACTTGCGACATAACCAGCCTGTAGGGTAAAGCCCGCAGCCACAGAACCTGGCTCTCACCCTTGCCAAGCTAACTGGCCCGCGCGGGGCGCAGAGCCCTGTTCTTGTTAGAACCACTCTTTTGTTTGGTTGATTTATTTACACACATATTTTTATGTACCCTTTATGCATATGTACACGTATATATGCATATGTATAATGTATTCAAATGGCATTATATCACTATGCGACTTTCCTATACTCCATCCTCCCACATAATCACCCCATTCCTGCTTTCCCAGGTAGCCCATGTTATTATCTTAGTTTGTGTCCTTTCACAATTTTCCCCATACTCATGTAATTTTTACACACACACACAGTGGAGTTTAGCGGTGGGGGGTGTTTATTGTTTGTTTAACAAAAATGCAATTATATGTTATACACACACTTCTTCCTCTTTTTATATTCTGCCAGACTTTGCCAAAATCCTTTTAACGATTCTGTTAAGATTCATAATATAAAGGCATCACAGCTATTGGACCATTCTCCTACTGATGGGCATTCACTCAGTTCTCAATTCTTGGCCACTACAAACAAAAAAGTAATAAATTCCTTGACAATATGTCCTTACCAAAGACCACTTTCTAACAAGACAAAATGCCAAGCACCAGGATGTGAATGTCATCCATTAAAGGGATGATGATGAATTCCTGATACGGCCACATCATCCTTGAAATTCTCCTTAGTAAAGGGACTCTCTGCTCCTAGAAGTCCAAAACCCCAGGCGTGGGTCTGGCCTCCAAGCTCTAGTTCTTCCAGTTCTTGCTGTGTCAAGTCAACTCTGCAGGTCTTCATTATCCCATCTGCAAAATAAAATAATAACTGCCCCAAGCTTCAGGACTTGAGAGTGCTTTGGCAAGGAATTTTAAGAGAGAGCAGTATATGAAATAATATTTTTGCTGTTATTCTATGGGATGTTGTTTCTAGCTTGTTGTTTGGGGGTCAGGGAAGGGAGAGTAAGCCAAAACTAACAGATTAATTAAATTCCCTCTGAGACGCAGAGGGCCCTGTTTATAAGGTATCTGGGCTGGCTGGGAAGACCTTCTATCTTCCGCATTTCCGAAGCACCGTGCACCGCGGTTGTTTACAAGGAAAAGTCAGGAACTGGACAGAGGAACATTAGACTCTCTATACTTGCCCAGCTTTGTCAGACTCCAAAGAGGGGTAACTTTAATGGAGAGGAGTGATCTAATCGTCAAATTTTGGAAAAATCAGTAATCTCATTGGCATTTGAGTTTCACTCAAAAGTTCCCTAAGTTCTAAATTTCATTCAGTAAAAGGTGAGGGCGGGGGAGACAGAGGAGACTTCTTTTGCAGGAAATGTAGTGATTGTATTGTCTGTTCTTGAAAAAAAAAGAAGAAATTTTAGGAAAAAATAATCCTAAAACTTCCATTTCAAGTAGCAGCTCTAAAAGTCTC
>VBSM01001979.1:24957015-24968356 GCA_008086735.1 Cheirogaleus medius | reverse complement strand
CCTCCCAAGTAGCTGGGACTACAGGCACACACCACCACGCCCAGCTAATTTTTTTCTATTTTTAGTTGCCCAGCTAATTTTTCTATATTTTGTAGAGATGGGGTCTCACTCTTGCTAAGGCTGGTCTCCAACTCTTGGCCTCAAACGATCCTCCCGCCTCAGCCTCCCAGAGTGCTAGGATTATAGGCATGAACCACTACACCCAAAGTGTAACTATGTTTTTTAAAAAGATTCCTCATTTTTTGCAGATATATACCAAAATATTTGTAGACAAAATGATATCTGAGATTTCAGAGAGTAACAGTAGGCTATAAGTGAGACAAGACTGGCTCTGAGTCACCAGTGGCTGAAGCTGGGTTATGGGGATATGACAGCTCATGATACTGTATATGTTTGCAATTTTCCACACTGAACAATAAAAAAAGAACCTTTTTCAAGGCCAACAGGGAAGCAATATTTCCCCAAAACTAAGCAAAGCACCCAGCTGGCAGCCTTGTTACCTGGGCTTTCCACCACCCCTGGCCCCCTCTTCTGACTATCATAGTTTAATGTCACTTGCTCTCTGCAGCTTCCTCCCACTCCCATACCATCCTCCAAACCTTCTAGAATCACACGTAAAGTCCATTGGTAAGTTCCAGTGTTTAGGCCATCCCTCTTTGACCTTACCCTTGCCCAGGGGACAGAGGCTATGAGCCTGAGCAATGCTCCCACACGCCTCCGCTCAAAGTCAGCTGCCGTCGGGTGCTGTTTGCTCTACAGGCAGAACAGCTGCTGGGGGGTGGGGAAGGTGGGACACATTTCTCTTGTTCCTTCCATAAATATTTGCCAATCACCTAGTTTGTGGCAGGCACTGAGCCAGATGCAGGGGATCCAGTGGTGAACAAAACAAAATTGCCACCTTCATGGCGTTTTCATGCTACAGAAGGAGCTACTATAAATGCCATCGCCCCGTCCCTCCATGATTTAGGGCTGGGGGTATATTCTCCAAGACATCCCCGAATCATCCAGGATCTTGCCCAAAATAAGGGATTTCAACCTGAGAGACATAATCTTGTGCCAAGAGCTAGAATACCACCCAACTACCCACCCCAACCCAGCTGCCCATTTCGTTATTTCTTGATTTTTCAGTTTTAAACTTTATTATCTTCCCAGTAGGGAAGAGTGAACTTACCCTTCTTTTAACTATGCTTTCTCCGTTACCTGTCCCCGTGACACACAGGCACTTTCTTTCTCTCCAACCTCCACCCTCTATCTGTCCGCCTACCTGATACCTGTGATCTATTTATCAACCACCTCTCTCCCTTCTTTTCTCTCTCTCTCTCTCTCTCTCTCTCTATATATATATATATACATATATATATATAATGTTTTTATTTTCTCAGTGGTGACTGTTTTTATTATGATGATTTTGTAAGCTCTATTCAGAGCTGAGCAATGTAGCATTCTATGGTTATGTTTCCCCCCTGGATAACTGGTATTCCCTGGAATTAATGTCTCCTTTCATTAATTTGCTTAGTGTTGTATATACTCACCACTAATTCAAACCCCTAGCTCTCCTTAAGTTGTGCACATTCTATCTCAATGTGTTGACTACATACTTTGCACCCACTTTTGAGGATGAATCAGGTAATTTTATTAGCACACATGATTGTAGCAGCTTTTAAAGACAAAACTTCCCTGCCAGGGATAACTTATATGACCTTGATAATATAACCAGTGACCTCCTGTATGAATGCTTGATCGTGGGGAAACGTTTAGCCTTATTTAGTGGGTCCTAATGATGCCTGCCCTCAGTGCACAAGGACTTCCAAATCGCCTTACTTGGTCAAAAAACAAAATCAATTTGGAAAAGGCATATTTTCAAATTTTTTTGCTTTATCACAATAATATAAATTGAGTATCATAAGTAAAGGTTTTAATTTATTCATCAAAATATAGAATCTGTTCTATATATTAGTTGTGGATTTAACATTGTTCTAATAAAAAAAGTATGGTTTTTGCACTTTCACCCACAGACGATAAGCCCTAAGAGGGCAAACTACTTCAGTCCTTCTCTTGTGATATACCCTCAGCACCAAGCATAATGTCTCACATATAGTTGGTGCTAGTAAACAATTATTGCATCGAATCCCAATGTGCTTTTTTTTTTTTGAGAGTTGCCAGGGCTAGAGTGCCATGGCGTCAGTCTAGCTCACAGCAACCTCAAACTCCTGGGCGCAAGCAATCCTCCTGCCTCAACCTCCCGAGTAGCTGGGACTACAGGCATGCGCCACCATGCCCGGTTAATTTTTTCTTTATATTTTTAGTTGGCCAATTATTTTCTTTCTATTTTTAGTAGAGACGGGGTCTCCCTCGTGATCAGGCTGGTTTCGAACTCCTGACCTTGAGCGATCCTCCCACGTCGGCCTCCCAGAGTGCTAGGATTACAGGCATGAGCCACCGCACCCGGCCCCAATGTGCTTTTAAAAATAAAATTTTTTAAAAAGTAAAGATCAAGGGCACAGGCCCAGCATTAGCTCCCTGTGCCTTTGTAGGAACCAGTCTGCATCCAGGTCCCAGTGACACCCACGGGACAGTGCCCTAACGTCCCTGGCTGCTCCCAACAGTGCACCTGCTATCAGACATTTCCACCTGGATGTCAAATCAGCATCTCAAGCTTTGCAAGTGCAAAGCTGCTGCCCCGACAGTCCTCGCTGTCTCGGCAATCCACCATCTCATCTTCTACTTGCTCAGGCCAGATACTGTGGGGTCATTCCTGATGCCTCTCAGTTGTCATAGCACACTTGCAATTTCTGTGAAAATACTGTCACCTCCACCTTCAAATTGTATTCTGAATCCAACCACTTCTCACCACCTTTGAGATGACCACCCTGGTCCAGCCTGCTGCCTCCTTACTGGTCTCCTTGCTCTGCCCCTGCCTCTTCCATCTACCCCCAACTCAGCAGCCAAAGTGATGCTGTGAAAACTCTCCAGTGGGTTCCCGACTCCAGAGAGAAGGCAAAGTTCTCCTCCTTCTCCCCTCTCTCTCACTCTGCTCCAGCCACACTGGCCTCCTTGCCATTCTTCAAAACATCAGCAGTGCTGCCACCTCAGGACCTTTGCACGTGCTGCTCCCTCTGCCTCGAATCCTCTTCTCCCACATGATTCTCAAATGTCACTCTTCAATACAGCCCTCCCCGAATACGGCCTGTCCCAACTCCCTGCTTTAGTTACCTCTGTGGGCATACCGCCACCTCATTTATTGACCACCCACCATCTGGGTACCCCCACCAGAATGGCAGCTCCATGAAGGCAAGGATTTTGTTCACTGCCCCATGTCCAGTACCCAGAATAGTGCTGGATGCTCAGTAAATATTTGTTGATTAATAAGTTAATCCCAGGACACCTGGAAATATTCTTATATCCCCATCAGGGAGAGAAAATTATAGAATCCCCTTAAAGATTTGTGGCTCAGTTTATAGTTTATGTCCCCCCACCCACTGAGGCCTTTCTCAAGCAAACAAATAAGCTCTAATGAACTTCCAGAGGAAAGGAAATTTCAGATCATGTTTACTCCCTCTCACCCTTCCTAAGTCAGGGACCACCCCCTCTCCTCCTGGGCCCAAAGCTGGAAGCCATCTGCTCAGTGGACGCAGGAGGTGCCACCAACCTGAAGGCAATTACCACCCACAGGTTTGAGGGGAAGAGAAGATTACTGAGAAAGGGAAGAGAAATTAGCACATAGATGAGAAACACATGTTTAAAAACTCCTTCTCAGGCCATGAGTCAGCTGAGTGAAGCTGGCACCAGAGTGACAAATTAATTTCATGACCCTGTTGCTTTCACTGGGAACTGCAGGACTCTTAAAAAAAAAACAAGTGATGTGTAGAAAAAGGGCATGTGTATCTGCCCACACACCTATACAGAGAGATCTGGTAACAAAATCAGTTGTTTTCCCATGGAATTTGCTTTGAACATGTATTGAACCACCTACTGTGTGCCCAGCAGACCAGGAGATGGCTGAGACTCAAGTCCTTCTCTTAAGCAGCTCTTGAGGGTGAGAGTGACCAGCCCAGGCACCGTCCACCAGAAGTCACTGTGCACGTGCTCCACTAGCAGGAGCTAAGTGCTTGGGGACCCACAGAAGAAGCAGCTGGTTCTGCCTGGAGAAGGCTCAGGCCTTGAAGGATGAGCAGAACCTGGAAGAGTTCATCAGGTAGGGGATGGGGTCAGGGAAGAATGTCCTGGCAGACAATGTCACAGAAGCAAAGGCCCGGATCATGGGACACAATTCAAGCTCAAAGTCCGTGGACAGGTGGTGCAACCAGAGGCTGGACTGTGAGTGTCGGGCCAGGGAGTTCACCCTCCACGGTCCCTCCAGACTGAATTGATCCTGCCCTCCTTTGTACCCTGCCACACCCCAGAGCTCACTCCCAGCCCTGGCCTTGCCACAGGGCATCAGCTGCTCCCTGAGCTTGGAAAGCTCCTCCCCCAGACATCTGCGGGTGCTGCTCCCTCCCATCCTGAAGGGCTCTGCTCATCTGCCACCTTCTCAGTGAAGCCCTCTCTGAGCACCCTCTACGACAGGCAAACAAGACATGTGTCCCACTTTCCTTCTCTCCACAGCATGTATACTTGTACACGTGACCACTGTTGGTGCCCGCCACTAGAATGTGTGTTCCATGAAGGTAGGGACTTCGTTGTACTGACTGCTATATCCCCAGCACCTACAATGCTTGGCACATAGTGAGAGCTCGATCAATATTTGATGGATGAATAAAAAAAATCTGTAACACTTGAGTGGTTGGGGTTGTTGATTTCTGTCCCCTCCTGCAAGATTGAAAATGGATGTGAAAGCAAAGATTATGCCTTGAGCTCTTGTCCCCTGTACCTTGCACAGTGCCACACAGGTCAGCGCTCGGTGGATAGCTGACGGACAGATGGGTAGATGAATTCTATAATCAGTAGAAGCCATCAAAGGGGCAGGGAAACTGAACCATGCAATGCTCTCCCAGTGGGGAGGGGTGGCTTGATACGGGTGACACCTCGGGCTGGGAGGTCAGCTAGGAGGCTCCTGCCAGTGTCCCCATAAGGCACAGTGTAGTCTGAATGACAGGTAAACAGAGGAAGGGACAGAGTCCAGAGACATTCCCAAGGTCCAATCAACAGGACTCGGGACTAAGTGTGAGTAGGGAGGAGCCAAAGATGACACTGGGATTTTTTGCTTCCATGACAGCAAACCCCAAGGAGAATAAGCAGCTTTTCTTTTTTTTTTTTTTTTTTTTTTGAGACAGAGTCTCACTCTGTTGCCCAGGCTAGAGTGCCGTGGCGTCAGCCTAGCTCACAGCAACCTCAAAGTCCTGGGTTCAAGCAATCCTCCTGCCTCAGCCTCCCGGGTAGCTGGGACTACAGGCATGCACCACCACACCCGGCTAATTTTTTTCTATTTTTTTTACTTGCTTGGCTAATTTCTTTCTATTTATAGTAGAGACAGGGTCTCGCTCTTGCTCAGGCTGGTCTGGAACTCCTGAGCTCAAGCGATCCTCCCACCTCGGCCTCCCAGAGTGCTAGGATTACAGGCGTGAGCCACCCGCCATGCCTGGCCAGAATAAGCCGCTTTAAGGGAGGAAGTTAAATTCATTTAGGATGGAAGTGTGAGGGGGACATCCAGGCAAGACAACATCAGGAGGAGAGAGGAAGACTGAGTCACTGGCGGCAGCTGAAGCTGTGGGAACTCACTCATTCATTCATCCTTCTGAGCTCCTACCACATCCCAGGCATTTACTAGGGTCTATGGACGCTGCAGAGCCCAAGACGGGCAAGGTCTGTGCTCTCACGGAACTCACATTCCACGAGGAAAGGCAGAAAAAGACAGGTGAACAAACAGGTACATAAAGAGAACTTCCAATATTGCGCACACTATGAGGAAAATAAGACAGGGTCATGGGAGCCGGATGCAGGGACAGTACCGGATGGGCTGGGCACGGAAGACCCTTCGGAAGAGGTGGCTTTTACCACGATGGGGCAGAGGACAGGGATAACAAGGGAGTTCCTGCTTCATGGCTTCTTCTTGAGCAAGTGTAGGGTGAAATCACCCGGTGAGAGTTGAGGAGGTAGAAAGGGTTTTCAGGTGAATGAGGAAATATTGAACATTCCCTGCCATAGGGGAAAAAATGGAAAGGGTGAGAAGAGGTTATGATGGGGCACCGAGGACCTCACCAAGAGCTGAAACCATAAATGTGTAAGGGAGCTGCCAAAGCAGAGCACATGTGTATCTTACAAATATGATATACTGTTGAAGCTTTATGTCCCTGCAGCTGGACTGAAACCAGCATTGATGGCCGAGTAGTGATCTGGAAGCTCTGTCCCCATTTGCTATGAGATGGGTTTGCTGGAGTGTATATTTGATTTTAATTAAGTTTGATGGACTGCGAGCATTTCATTACTTGGTTTGACCAGGCACCTCCCCTGCCCCCTGCCAACCCTTCCTGAACACCCCAGTTGCCTCAGACTGTGTCCCTGCCACAGCCTCCCCGCTCAAGCCATCCTGCAAATTAATCACCCTCAACGTCCATCTTGCCACGCCTCAACACCCCAGCACCTGCAGGATCACACAGATGTTTATAACCAGGCCCTTCATTACCTGTCCAGCCTTCTTTCTCCCAGCGACCCAGGGTGGCTGGTGTCCTCACAGCTCCTTTTTGAACCCAAGCTCGCTTAGAGTCCGCACATGCCTCGGCTCCACCTCTACCAGCTGTGGGGTCTTGGGCAAGTTGCTTAAACTCTTTGGAGTTTTCTCGACTATAAAGTTCATATTACCTGCTTCACAGAGTTGGGAGGATTCAATGAGCTAATATGTATAAAGCACATAGCACAGGGCTGCCGAGCAAAGTATAGATGCTCAAGTGACAGTCCAGTAGCTGCAATGAGTTTGATTATCACTTTAAAGGGCTGCTGTGTAATGATGCAGCTATTGCGGCATCCAGCACACAGAAGACATTGGATACAAGGCCATTAATACTGTTCCTATGTTCTGCTTTATGATTCTTCTCTGGTTTCCATTGCACTCCTCCTTGGGCTGATCTTAAAAGTCAACTTGCATCTTATAGCCTTGCAGTCTTCAACTTATGTTAGCATTCGACATATGTCTTGTCCTTCAAAAGACAAAAACTTCCTGGAGAACAGAAATTGTAGCCTCTACTTCTTAGTGTAAGGTACAGAGTCTTCCACTTTAGGAGGTGCTAAATAATTTCTGGTTGATGTGCTGTGCTGAGAGATTGATTTCCCTCCCCAGAGGTGAGGCTCCCATCTCATCAGCTTCCTAACTTCTGTGCATTTACCAAGGCCCCCTTAATCCCTGCCTCCTCCATGAAGCTGGCCAGTGAAACTGATTTCCTCCTTCCCTGGAAGTCTATGGCACTCATTGTCTGAAGCACTGTTGTGTAGTACGCTGCTATAGAGCCTGCAGACTTCTGGGGCAGGCAAAGCTAAGGGAGATTGAGCATGTGGCCCAGCTCACCTCCAGTGGTACTCTTTCTGTAAGTGTATCCTTCTCTAGCCTTGACCATGAGACCTCCAGACTACACCAAGGGTCTTTTCCCAAGGAGGAAGCAAAGGCCTAGGTGGCCAAACACCAGCATTGCAACCACCAGAGCTCTGGACAGCTTTTAATAGGAGTTCTGTCTCCTGCAGCTTCATGCTCAAAACCCTAGAGCAGGGGTCCTCAAACTTTTTAAACAGGGGGCCAGTTCACGGTCCCTCAGACCGTTGGAGAGTGCGCACTGTGGGCCACATGTGGCCTGTCGGCCGTAGTTTGAGGACGCCTGCCCTAGAGCAAAAAAGGTGGAGAGTCTCTGTGATGTGTAAGGGAGGCAGGGCTGCGCTCCGTACAAGACCTGGGCCCCTGGCCTGGCTCCACCTCTTATTAGCCGTGTGAAGCCTAAGGACTATCCCAGACCTTGCCAGACCCCTGGTGTCTTGTCTAGACAGTGAGGGAGACCACCAGTGGCATCTAGGGTACCTCCTAGACCTAGCCGTCCCAGCACTAGCTCTGCCCAGGAGCTGTCCTGTTGAGCGACAGATGAGCCAAAAGGTAGCCGGTAGGGGTACTTTAAAATCTTCTCTGTCCCCTCTGCCCATTCTCCTCTCAGGTATTCCATTCCCTAATATACATAAAAACAAGAGCGTCAGCTGGGTGTGGTGGCTCATGCCTGTAATCCTAGCACTCTGGGAGGCTGAGGCAGGAGGATTGCTTGAGCCCAGGTATTTGAGGTTGCTGTGAGCTAGGCTGATGCCATGGCACTCTACTCAGGGCAGTGGAGCAAGACTTTATCTCCAATAAAGAGAAACAAGCATCATTACACTTGTTATCGCATATGCGGGGCTGGGAAGAACAGTGGTGCTCAAACTTCCCAGGGCACAAGGACCACATCGCATGGCCTCACTCACTCCTAGAGATTTTGATTCAGTGTCTCTAGGGGGAGGCCCAGGAATCGGTCAGTTCATTGGTCACACAGGTGTCCCTTGTGTAGGTGGTTCTCACACCACACCCTGGGACACCCAAAGGGCAAAGACTAGACTCGGAGGGAAAACAAATCTGTCCACAGCATCAAAAACTTCCAAGCATGGGGAAGGGGCCTCAGTTTATTTAAACTACCAAGTGAGGTTGGGAACGACAGAAAGAAAGGAAGCAGTTAAAGAGAAAACTCTATTGGCAAAGACTTCTCCAGCTAATACCTTGTCCTTCCTGCATATACTCATATCTCATTTTTATTTTCTAATTTTTACCCAGAAAAGCCTCCCCAGAACCCACTCACCCTGACCTTCCCAAGCTCCATCACTTAATATCCCTGTAAGGGAGCGGGGAGTGGAATTTTTAGAATGTGAATTGGATCAAGTCACTTCCTAACTTAAACCCTTCCACAGCTGCTCACTGCTCTTAAGATATAAAGTATACAATCCTTGAAATTATCCACCAAGGCCCTGTGTGGTCTGACTTCTCTCTACTGTACTTACCCTGCCTCTCTACTGCTCCAGCCACAATGGCCTTCCTTGGGTCCTCCAACATACCACAGGACCTTTGCATATGCTGTTCCCTCTGCCTGGTATGAAATGCTTCCTCTTCAAGAAAATTTTCCCTCACTACACTACACCAGAACAGTTCCCCCTACTATATTCTCTTATATCCTCCTGAACTTTTCAACCAAACACAGATCCCACTTTGATTATATATTTGCATAATTACATGATTAATGTCTATAAGCTCCACGATGAGAGGGTCTTTGTGGTTTTGTTTATCACTGTGTACCCAGGGCTACAGTAGCTGGTACCATTGTATGTACTCAACTAATATAGCATAAATGCCTAGTGCACTGTGGTCTAGGGAGACATGTGGATTAAGAAGAAACGTGAGACATGAGCTAGGGAAATTCATGATGCAAACGGCAGGCCACTGTGAGATGGTGCACTTTCTCCTGGACGTGGGCAACTGAAAATCTTCTCTACTGTCACAAGGGTGTCCGTCGCTGGACACCACGAGAGCTTGTGCTCTCTTAAATAAGAGCATCTCTGTAGGACTGTCCCTAGAGGACAATGAGAAACTGGCTTCCCTCTTGGGGAATGTGGAGGCTGAAAAAGAAGACCAGGAGAGAGAGAATGCCAGCCTCCTCAAAGCCCTTCTTGTTATCTCGCTGAAAATGTATCTTTGTGCCTCGCTGTCGGGACTCGGAGAGAGAGGTGGAGAAGAGAAGGTCGCAAGCAGAAATGACTTTCCTCCCTCCTATCTGCAGCCACAGAAACAGGCGCGCTCAGGTTATCTTCGAGCTTTTTTCCCCTAGAGATGAGTGGGGGGTAGGGCGGGCAGGAAGATTTAGAACAGAAAACCAGGTGTTTTTCTGCTTGGTTATCAGACACATGCCCATTCAAGGGATGCAAAACAAGCTGAAGTTTAGATTCTCTGACTCCGCTCATGAGGCCCATCAGTTATACCATGTGGAAAAAACTTTGGACAGTTAAAAATAACACAGGGGTCTGGTGTTTGGAAGATCTGGAGTTTGGAATGCCAGCTTGTCAGGCACAGATCCCTGCCTACCAAAAGCACGTGCTGGGAACTCACACGCACACGCACAAACACACACACACACACACACCAACCAGCACAGGAGGATTGCAACTGAGCAAGGTGCCCCGGCCTGTTACCTACCACCCTGACAACAGCATGTAGGGCCGTCTCAGAAGACAAACACACAGACCAGCTCTCTAGCGTCACCCCCTTTGGTCTGAAGGACTTTCAAACCCTTTTCTAGCTGTGCAAAGGGCAGAGCTCATCCGGGCAAGAAGCATTCTCCTCCCCCTTGGAGGAGGCAGCCGTGAATGGGATCGTTAGCCAGGAGTCCAATCACGTCTCACAGTCACTTCGCCTCTGTGTGGTGTTTCCACATCTGTGAGATTCTTGTTCTTTCTCAGAAGGACCCAATATCAGCACCAATTAAATAGTATGCCACAATCTGAGCAAAGCATCCCATAGATAAACCTTTCTCAAGGTCTCTCCTGGCACATTTTGTTCTAAGAGTAAAATAACAAATAATAAAATCATAATGCCATATTTCCTAGAACATCTTCCTTCTAAGAAAATCAGAGCTTCTCCTAATTATTACCTCATCTTCCTTAAGATGCCAAGATAGGGGGGAAATCAGCTAATGTGTCTCCCCATTTTACAGATGGAAAAACAGGGTCACTGCAAACATCTATTAAGAGGGTAATATGTGCCAACTCTTCCAAGTGTCTTATATACATTAACTTATTTAACTCTTCCAACAACCTTATCCAGGCAGAAACTTTTATTCCCACTTTACAGAGAGAGAAACTGAGGCACAGAGGTTAAGAGTCCTGCCCAAGGTTGTGGGGTTTGAACTTGAACCCAGAATCTCTGGCTCCAGAGCCTGCTCCCAAGCCACAGGTCACACGGTAACTGCTCACCACACTCCCGCTCCCCCAGGATGGAGAGTCTGAGCCTACAAAAAGTACAAGGCTCTGAGGAACCCCAAAGACTCCAGCCTCCCCTTAAAAGCTAGCTCCCTCAGCCCAGGGCCTCCCTGCAGGAGGGAGTAGCCGGCATGCAGGCGGACAGTTTAACAGGTAACAGGCCTGCATGGGTGGGAATGGGGAAGCGCTCGCTACCTTCAGAATAAACCACCTCAATCCCCCCAGGTGGAGACAGACATACTGTCTCAGAGACCTACAGCCTCACTCTCCCCCATTTGGATCAAGAAACTAATCCTCGGGGCACCAGGCTTTAAGCTACATGGGTCATCTATGTTTTCTCCCTGGAGGAAGAGTGAGATCCTGTCTCTACCAAAAAGAA
>VBSM01001979.1:24923299-24940976 GCA_008086735.1 Cheirogaleus medius | reverse complement strand
CTTTAGTTGCCCAGCTAATTTTTTCTATTTTTAGTAGAGCTGGAGTCTTACTTTTGCTGAGGCTAGTCTCGAACTTCTGATCTCAAGAGATCCTCCCACCTCAGCCTCCCAAAGTGCTAGGATTACAAATGTTAGCCACAGAGCCAGGCCTCTTTCATCTTGATTTAGCTACTTAGGCAGCTTAATTTGGAGAGCAGAATGGACCCAGAATAACTACTTTCCCATCTCCCCTAGAGAGTGTTGAGCTTCCCTGTTCCTAAGGGAACCATAAGCCACAGGTGACTGCTGACATGAAATATGCTAGCCCCAGTTGAGATGTGCTGTAAGTGCAATATACACACCAGATTTCATACACTTAGTACAACAAACCAGTAAAATGTCTCACTGATAATTTTTATATTGATCACATGTTGAAATGATAATATTTTAGATTTACTGGGTTAAATAAAATGGTATTAAAATTAATTCCATCTGTTTCTTTTTACTTTTTTTTAGTGTCTACTAGGAAATTTTAAATTACACATATGGCTCATGTTGTAGTTTTATTGTACAGCATTACCCTATGTGTGACCCAGGAAAGAAGTGTGGGGGCCATTCTCGATCATGTTCATTCGCCCTGTGTAGCGTTATCAAATTCAGCCTTGATGTCAGTTAGCAAAACTCCCTGGCCCAGCTCTAATATGTGTTGAATGCCACCCATCCGAAGGAACATTGGATGCAACAAAGGACCCAATGACTTAAACCACAAGTAGCCCCCATCTCTCTTTTCTCTGAAAAAGTTTGAAGTCTGTGTCAGCAGACAATGAGGCAAAGCCATGAGGAGAGGCCCATCCAGAAGCAGGAAAGAATGGCATTTCTGTAGCAAGTGCTGATCCTTCCCGCTGACTTTCTAAAGGCACATCTAAACATAAGAGAGAAGTAAAGGAAGGAGACATGGGCCTTCTAAACAGCCAAAGAGTTCATTGGAAAGAGGAAGTGTGCCCCAAAACCCATCCAAGATAAATGCAGTTCCTAGTGGGCCCTGGGAGCTGAAGGAGTTTAAAGTCCTGTGGTGATTAAAAACAAGGACACGCTCACCCTCAATCCCTCCATTCAGCCCCAGAACAACCAGTCATGGCCTCGGCAGCTGGTTGGCCACGGCTGCTTCCCTGAGATCCAGAACCAGCTCTGGTATGTTCTAGGCACTGAGCTAAAGAGGGATTCTTCAGAAAAAGAGGGGGCATCAAAACTGTAGTCTGGTTTTCTTTCTTCCTGAAGGAACATGGGCTAAGGGGTTTTTACGACCTTCACAGTATCTCAACGCACACGTGCACATGCGCACACACGCACAATCAAGCTCTGGCGATGGGAGATGCTCCCAAAACCAGCCCTATAAAACCTCATATTTCAGAGTAGAGTCAAATAGAAATAATGCTTGCTGCTTCCCACTTAGTTCATTCATTCACTCATTCTGGAGGCTTTCTCTGAAGAAGCCATTGTGCTAGGCACAGGTGGCAAAATAAAAATAAACCAGACATGGAAATAACCCTCAAAAAGCAATTTCCATCCATCTGGAGAGAGAATAAAGATAGTAGGCCCACCCCACGAGCAAGCAGAGCAATTACTTGCTGCGACTTAGAAAGGAACAACAGCCTGCCCGGCCGCTCTTCTCTTCCTGGCCCGGTTCCCATATCCCAATGGATGCATCCTTAGGTGTCTGTTGAGTGCGTTCATGCCTTTGGGTTTTCTAGGTATCAAGGTATCGAGATTTTCATAAATTTAAATAAAACAAAGGAGAAGTGAGTACTATATGTCAAAGAACCTCAGTGGAGGGAATGAGTAGTTCTAACATGGGCACAACAACAGGCTTTGTAGAGAAGGTCACATTTAATTCGTACCTTGCTTGGGGAGATCTTAGAAATGAGCCAGGGTAAAAGGCCTTCCAGACCAAAAATATAACGTAGCAACAGCTAATTCAGATAGCAAATATTTGTAGATTCTCTAATGCTGGGCCTTGGGGTAGAGAAAGACCTAAGCCAATCCCCACCTTTAAAAGGGATCAGATTTGAAAGGGGGCAGCAGGCAGAGCTGGGCGGTGGACGAGCACCAACCCAGCTGAAAGGTCAGGGTCGCCTTCTTAGAAGAGGTGATGCCTGAGCTGAGTCCCAAATGACCTGGAAGAGGAAAGGATGTCCCTACAGAGATGCAGCACCTTTGGGGAACTGGAAGAAGGCATCGTGATTTCAGAGGATCCCTCTGGGAGGCAGGTAGTTTACACAGGGAGATGAGTGAGGCAGAAAACGCTGCAGAGGCAGGAGGGTCACCAGTCCTAAGAAATGTGGCCTTTTATTCGGGAAGCAACCAGGCAACACTGGAAGATTCTAAGCTAGGAGGGAAAATGAAGAGATTTGCCTTTTCAGAAGGTTCATTTCAGCAGCAGCATAATCATGGATTGGAGGAGGCTGAGCTGGAGGCCTGGGAACCTGCTAAAAGGTGGTGACAGCCCAGGCTGAGGCAGGAGGGTGAAGACACAGGGCAAAACCAGGGACCTCTAAGGAAGTGGAACCTGCTGGACTCGGTGCCTGACATGCTGTAGGCTTGAGGGACAAGGGACGCACCCAGGACGATGCTCCTGAGGATGGACCTCAGGCCGCTCCACCTGACTGGAGAGACATGAAGTCAAGGCCAAGGCCTGGGGGCTGGAGGCCACTGAAGCACGGGGACTTTCTGTGGAGGGGGAGGGCTGGCCTCACTAGAAGACTGTAATCCTCCACCCCTCCACCCCTCCACTCTTCTCTAATGTTGCTATATATCTCTTCCCTGGGGGAATGGTGGTTGACCTAAACTGAGAGGCTGAGTAGTCCCTTGAGTCAACCCCGCCTCCACCAGGGCCAACTTCTCCTTTCTCTGTGGACTCCACCTTCCAGCGCGGCCTCTTCTGAACTCCTCCAGCTAATCCCTTCCTTTCCCTCAGGACATAGTCTGAATGGGCTTAAAGGAGTTTCCCTCCTCAGTAGTTGCTTTCTTTTTTTTTTTTTTTTTTGTAGAGAGGGGGTCTCTCCGACGATGTTGCTCAGGCTGGTCTTGAATAAGCAGTGGCTTGATTAGAATCTCAGGCACCAGGAAAGACAGTGGATGGGATATTTTTATGCAGGAACCTTCTCCACTCAAATCACACAGAGTAATCACAGCCTCCTCTGGGATGGGCCCAGCCCTTCTCTCTCTCACTAATGCCAGACTATGTCAAGTGGGCCTAGGGTTCTTCCTCCTGATAGAAGAACTCTGCCCCTGGCTGCAGAGTTCTCACGGTGTCTATTTTTTCAAGGTGGCTAACTCCTCTCTCTTACACCCTCCTCTACCTGCCAAGTCCACATCTGCCAAGTGCTCCCTCAGCCCACCCACGTGGACACCATATTTAAAATCCTGGTAGCTTCTGGGCCCTAAGTCAAAGCAACTGGCAAGGCCTCCCGCAGAGAGGAACAGAATGGAACAGGGAAAAACCTGTCCCCCATCACCACTAGGGAGAGGGACCAAGGCATACATGAACAAAACTCCCCCAAGACTCTAGACACACATGTGAAGAAAGAAAATTCACTCCCCGGCCACTTCCTGGGTAAAGAAGCTTCTTTTCATCTGCAAAGGTGGCTGCCCTGAAGGGCCCCCAAAAGGGCTTTCTACGGTGTTGCTTTAAGTACGGTGACACTCCCAAGCACCTGTCTCCCTCACTCACACCAATTACATGACCTCAGGCTTCTACTCTGTCATTAGGCAGGAATCGTCCAGGAGACATCTACAAGCCAAGCACAGGAGGGCATATTAAGTCTCGTTGTTCTGCAGATATTTACACCACCATATAAAAATAGGTTTCCACAGCAGGAGAGGTGGACAGACGCCATAGGACCTAAAATGTCCCCCACTCTGGCAAAGAGAGAGACAGGGGCCTGCTGAATTGAAGCAGGTGTTTTCTATTCCCTGGCAGCCTCAGGCAATGAACTCTGGCCTGCATAGCTGCAAAAGGACCTCACCTCCATGTTTATTCTACTCCAGAGGAAAATGTTTCTAAAGTCCAGACAGGGCCCAGTGCATTTTAAATGCATCTGAGCCCACAGGGGCAGCCAGCCTGAGGACAATTTTCTAGTGCAGCCTTTGGGTTCTGGGACAGAGGTGCAGCCCAGAGGGTCTAGAATCCCAAAGAAAATAATGAGTAGAGAAATGAAGCAGGGGAAATCAATGAGGTGGGACTGCTGGGAGAAGGAACAAAATGGAAGTAATTGGTTCTGGTGAGGGGAAAAGCAAAAATCCAATAAAATGGGACTATTAAAGACCTAGGCAGCAAAGGAAATTTATTTTCAGTATCTGGATTCCCAAAGTCATCACATGTTCTGAGTTCTCACTAATCAAAGGATGATACAACTTATTTTATCCCTGTACAACAGACAAAAACATTCACATAGTTGCCATATTATAACAGTGGGAACTCAATGACAATTCTGAAAATCAGGGCTATGTTCTAGACACAAACACTCAGAAAGCTAACAGGAACTCTAAAAGCTGCCATGTTCCTAAAAAGGCTTTTTTATGAAGCTGATATTAAATATTTTAATCTTACCCATTTAGCAGCTTGATTTAAACCTATTTGGATTAAATGGATCTCAAGTGAGTCACTTGCTACTTTGGGCTTTTGCAGAGTTTTATCCATAGCTCTATTAAAATACTTGTATTTTGGTGTATCTCATTTTCTGTTTCCCTTCTCCACAAGGTGTGGAGGCCAGGAATGGCACCAAGAAATCTCTAGTGGCCGGGCGCGGTGGCTCACGCCTGTAATCCTAGCTCTCTGGGAGGCCGAGGTGGGCGAATCGATCAAGGTCAGGAGTTCGAAACCAGCCTGATCACAAGGGAGACCCTGTCTCTACTAAAAATAGAAAGAAATTAATTGGCCAACTAAAAATATATAGAAAAAAGTAGCCGGGCATGGTGGCGCATGCCTGTAGTCCCAGCTACTAGGGAGGCTGAGGCAGGAGGATTGCTTGAGCGGAAAAGTATGAGGTTGCTGTGAGCTAGGCTGACGCCACGGCACTCACTCTAGCCTGGGCAACAGAGTGAGACTCTGTCTCAAAAAAAAAAAAAAAAAAAAAAAAAAAAAAAAAAAAAGAAATCTCTAGAGCCTGGGCCAAGGCCTAGCAGACAGTTAATAATTAGTAGCTGAAAGAATAAATAAAAGCATAAATAACTAAATCTAGTGGTACAAATCCCTCCCTATTAAAAAAGAAATCTCTACTCCACACCTACTAGGAAGGCTAGAATCAAAAAGCCAGTTCACAACAAGTGTGGTCAAGGATGTGGGGAAACCAGAACCCTCATACACTGATGATGAGATTATAAAATGGTCCATCTGTTTTGGAAAAAGGCTGGCAGTTCTGCAAATGATTAAATATAGAGTTACCATATGACCCAGCGATTCCAGGGCCAGGTATGTATCCCAGAGAAATGAAAACGTATGTCCACACAGAAACTTGTACATGACTGTTCATAGCAGCATTATTCATAATATCCAAAAGATGGAGACAACCCAAATGTCCATCAACACATAAATGGATAAACAAAAGGTGGTATAACCATATAATATTATTATAATATTATTCAACCATAAAAAGAGAATAAAGTACTAATACATGCTACAACATGGATGAATCTTAAAAACAAATGTTATGCTAAGTAAAAGGAGCCAGTCACAGCCAGGTGAGGTGACTCATACCTGTGATCCCAGCACTTCAGGAGGCTGAGGCAGGAGGATCGCTTGAGCCCAGGAGTTGGAGGCTGCAGTGAGCTATGATTGCACCACTGCACTACAGCCTGGGTGACAGAGTGAGACCCTATCTCTAAAAAGAAAAAAGAAGAAGCCAGTCACAGAACGCCACGTACTGTATGATTCCATTCATATGAAATTCCAGGATAGGGCAATCCACAGAGACAGAAAGTAGATTAGTGGTTACTTAGGGCTGGAGGGTCAGGTGTGTCAAAATAGGAGGGTGATAGCTAAAGGATACAGGGTTTCTTATTGAGGTGACGAAATGTTCCAAAATTGTGGGGATGGCTGCACATATCTCTGAATATACTAAAAGCCACTAAACTATACACTTAAAATGGGTATATTGTATGGTATATAAATTACAGTTCAATAAAGGTGTTTTTAAAAAATATCTCCACTCAAGTGTTCGCTTCAGCAGCACATAAACTAAAATTCGAACAATACAGAGAAGATTAGCATGGCCAAAAATATTTTTTTAAAAAAATCTCCATTCATAATAAATGCCAGAAGCCCACTAACCCAGAAAATCTCTATGGCTATTTTCTCCTTTAGAAATGCATTCTATTGGAAGGGATTCAATTTTCAATTAAGTGATTCTATATTCACCTTAGCCTCTTGCTTCATACCAAACAACACAGTGAGAAATTCCTTACCCTGAGAAGCTTAAAATATTGATGTTATAAATGTCCAAACAAGTGAGTTCATTAACAGTGATTCTGAAGGCCTAGAGTTTCTAGACGGTCTTTCTATAGAGCCAAATATAGGTATTTTATTTTATTTATTTATTTATTTATTTATTTATTTATTTTTGAGACAGAGTCTCACTCTGTTGCCCTCAGTAGAGTGCCGTGGCGTCAGCCTCGCTCACAGCAACCTCAGACTTCTGGGCTCAAGCGATCCTCCCCCACTGGCCTCTCAGAGTATTAGGATTACAGGCGTGAGCCACCCACCAGGCCCCTGACAACGTGTTTTACTTAGTGACCAAAGCTATTCCTATCTCAAGTTTTGGTTTCTTTTTTTAAAAATCTGCAATATAATGAGAGTGGGAGGGACGATTTCATCAGAATTGAGGTCCTTTCTCATTTTTATAATATCTTTAGTTAGTTTTGATCATGAATTATGAATTTTGGATAAACTTTCACATGGTAAAACCAAGGCACAGGACAAAGACTATGACTGGAAACACCGATGACAATATAAAAGAATTTGAAAGTCTGAGTAAGTAGGGTGGTGCAGAAGAAAGCAAAATCGGAAAACCTTAGAACTAAATCCTGGCTCAACTTCTTACAAGGTACACAACCTCTGGCAGGTGACTTGATCCTGCACCTCAGTTTATCCATCTATAAAATGGGGTTATCCATAACAGCTTCTACATGTGATAAGTGACATAAAGAAGAGTAAGTGACACATAGTAAGCACTTGAGAAAAACTTCTCCCTTCTCCTTAGATGGAAAATGAAAGAGTAAGTACTGGCTGGTGCTGAAAAGGCACAAAAAAGGGAAAGAATAGAAGACAAGGAATGGTGGAGTTAGGGCAAGTCAGAATTTAACAGAATGTGACCCACCCAGATAATCCTAGGCCGAAATGGAGACAAGACTTACCTGTGTTCAAGAAAAAGGAGCATTAGACAAGACAGAAAGCATTGGTCTGTCTATAAACCCTTTGCAGTTTAGAAAGGAGGCAGCCCTTTCCAGAGTTTCCTTTCGAGATATCATGAATTATTTTAGATATGGATGTGTTATATGATAATAAGATGAGATT
Source organism: Cheirogaleus medius (assembly GCA_008086735.1). Lineage (NCBI taxonomy): Eukaryota > Metazoa > Chordata > Mammalia > Primates > Cheirogaleidae > Cheirogaleus > Cheirogaleus medius. The sequence goes on along the minus strand of VBSM01001979.1, from coordinate 24,933,427 downwards.
AAATGTAACATCCAGAATATGCACTTACCAGCAACTTACTCACTGTTAACAGGGATATTTCAAAAGCCTGGATTTTTTTTTTTTTAAATTTCGCATACAACACGGATGTAAAACGCCTGGATTTTAAGAAAGAAAGCCTTAATGGAAACCAATGTCTAGTCCACATTAGAGTGTCTCATCTTTCAGTGCCCCATTGGGAGAAGGAAGGAGTTTCTGTTCTTTACTGAAAAGAGTAAAACCAAAGTCTTGAAATAGTGCCCCACGTTCCTGTGCCCAAATTTGTTACTGGCAATTGAGCGCCCTCTAGTGTCTGTTGGTGGGGAAGCCACCCCTTGAAAGCCGTAAAGTTGAGAAAACCTGCCGGTTCCGGCCCTAGAAGAAACTGCCAAACAGCAATATTTACATGGATACCTGAAAGGCAGAAAAAGGTTGAAAAGGCACAAATACATTACAAATGAGTCTTTTTGTCATGAAATTCTGGAACATAGGAGATATTCACAAGATATTTGTTGCATGAGTGAATGACATTAGGTCCATGGCACTCACATCGGGATATTGAGATGTACTGAATACATCACCAATACAGCAATGGAAAACTTGACAGCTCAGATTTTAGGATGCTTCCTGAGTGATACAGTTGAGTAAAGACCATGGCTAGGTCACCTGGCTGAAATTAAAGAAATTGCTCCACTGCATCAACCAAAATGCACATGCTGTTATACAAGCAAGTCACATTTTCTTCTCTGAGCTGGTGAGTCCATCTGCAAAGTTGGGGGGAGTGGGGAACACGGCTTGCCTCTGAGGAAAGACTACCCCTGATCCCACACACTGCTAGAGCAATAAAACACATTGGATTTATTTATCACCTATGCTGAGTCAGGTGGAAAAAACGTGCCCAGTTCCCTAGTCAAAGCTGTTTTGGCATCAGATCTGTTATTCATTGAGAGGGGAACAAAAAATTAACCACACAGACTTACCTCAAATTGCTTGCTAGTCTAGTTCTTTTGTTGCCAGAAACTTATATGCAGTGGATTCAACAATACATGGAGCAAGAATTCCCTGGCTATTCCAGTTTTGCCTGGAAGAATTTCAAGGCTCGAGAAGAAAAAAACCAGCCCTAGCATGTAATGATCCACTTTGATTAGAGTACCTAGACTGCTGGGATAGCTGGCAATGCTTTGGAACCTGTATTCTCCCTGCTTCGAGAACGTGGAGAGACATGCCTTGTGCGACCCCACTGCCAATGCATGACACGCACCAGGCTAATTTCTTTGCTTATGAAATAGACACCACCCTCTGCTTCTTCCTATGTGGATGCCATGTCATACCTATAGCCTATATTTACACCCCCTGAATGGTCAATTACCTGAAATTGAGCATCCAGCAGAATGGTCTGAGATGTTGTTTCATAGACCAGGCCTGCCCTGCCTTTTGGAAAAGCCCCAAAGGCCACACCTCCTGATGGCTGATGCTTGGGATGACTATTCATTTGGCCTGGAAGTCACAGACAGATTTATGCTTCCGACACTCTGCAGAGAGGTACCCAGAGCACAGACTGTGTGCAAACTCAAATAATGATTCCCAATCTTCTTTCTAGAATCAGTAGAATAAAGGGAGAGCAGACACCTTAAATGCATCAAGGGCATATGGAGCTGTTGGGAAAGGGATACAAATCTGTCCCCAGACAATGCCCTTTAGGAGAGGGTGCCAAAACAGACTGGAACTTGCTCAATGTTTCTAAATGTGAGGCCGGTAGGTGAGTCTTAGGAGTGAAAATCCAGGCTACCAACTGGCCACCACACTTAGCTGGTTTCTATTTTAAGTAAGGATTACAAGGAATGAGGTGGGAGATAGGAGAGTCCTTCTGCCTCTGCTCTGAAGTATTACTCACCAGGTCATTACTCACCAGGGTGCTTTTAAAATCTGGGAGCCCTGCAGGGGGTTTCTCTTGCAGGCTCAAAGCTAATGCAGAGGAATGAGGTCTTCCTTTCTCCTGCCTTCTTTTTAGGGCTTCTGACTTTCTAACACCAAGAGTGCTATCCCAGGGGTGGGTCAAAATAGCTGATCTCAAACTCTAGGAGGGAGGCGGAGGAGGTACAGAGAGTTAGTAATGGCATTCCAACACTATGCTGTCAGAACTATAGAGGTCATAAAGGTGGTGGGACATTGTGACAGTATGAAACAAAACACCAAACCCAAGAGCAAAACCCTTTAATTCATCCTTATGACATAATACTGTAAAATGTTCTTTTCTTTTCTTTTCCTTTATTTATTTTTTTTTTTTTTTGAGACAGAGTCTCACTCTGCTGCCCGGGCTAGAGTGCTGTGGCAACAGCCTAGCTCACAGCAACCTCAAACTCCTGGGCTCAGGCAATCCTTCTGCCTCAGCCTCCCGAGTAGCTGGGACTACAGGCATGCGCCACCATGCCCGGCTAATTTTTTCTATATATTTTTAGTTGGCCAATTAATTTCTTTCTATTTTTAGTAGAGATGGGGTCTCGCTCTTGCTCAGGCTGGTTTCGAACTCCTGACCTTGAGGGATCCTCCTGCCTCGGCCTCCCAGAGTGCTAGGATTACAGGCGTGAGCTACCTCGTTCTTTTCTTAATTATTAGAAAAAGACATTCTTGATAGAACCTGCTAGATATCCATAGATCTAAACTTTCTATGTGTCCTATCTCAAACAGAGCATCAGTAATGCCTGATTTTATTGTAAAAACACTTTTATTTAAAGAAATCAGAAGTATTTTTAGGCTAGACATGGTGGCTCATGCCTATAATTCCAGCACTTTGGGAGGCGGAGATGGGAGGATCACTTGAGCCCGGAAGTTTGAGACCAGCCTGGACAACATAGTGAGACCCTGTCTCTACAAAAAAATTTCAAAAAAAATTTAACAATTAGTCCGGCATGATGGCAAATGCCTGTAGTCCCAGCTACTTGGGAGATGGAGGCAGGAGGATTGCTTGAGTCTAGGGGTTCAAGGTTACACCGAGCTATGATCATGCCACCGCACTCCAGCCTGGGCAAGAGTGAGAGACTCTGTCTCTTAAAAAAAAGGATTTTTAACATCCTATTAAATCCCTAAATCTCATTTATAAGTTGACTATAAGTAACCATTAATTGAATTTTGCCACCAAATAGAATTTAGTGCCCTCAAGTTCACAGTATTGGGTGAAGTTTTACATGCAAAGTAATTCAGACAGTACCTCAGAATCCTAAACTACAATACCTTATATTATATTATAGGCCATTTCAAAAACAATTTTTTAAAGGTTCTTCCTGTTCAAGCAGACAGCAGAGTCTGACCAATGAGAAAGGATTCATAATACGAGCCGCACTGATAATGCTTCCCAAGTGCAAGCGCTATTCTAAATCACTTTATCCGCATGAGCCCATCTAAGCCTCTCAACAACTCCTTAGACATACTCTCAGGATCCTCATATTATGGGCAGGAAAGATTTCCCTCGTTTTCTCAGCTTGTAAAAGGAATAAAAGCACATCTATACTAACTAGCAGCCTCGACTTAAAACTAGTTCAACAAGTTTACCGATCTCTAAACTCCAGTCCAAATAACTCTTCTTTCAAGTTGAAAACATACACATGAATTTTACTCTCACATCTGAAATTTGCAACACTGGGTTTGTAATATCACCTAATGCTATTAATATTTTCATTAGCTATCTGAAAAGCAGGGAAGAAACTACTTTCTCGAATAGATAAAACTATACACCTTCAAAGCAGCAAGCAATACAGGGTCAGTGCCCCCTGCTATTTTACTTTATACTGTTCTTTCTCCTCTCATGGCCTTTCTGCCACCTCCATCTGCCCCTCTGAGGAGAGTGGGGAATTTCAAAGCCAGATTACTATAGTATATATACCATAAGGAAAAAAAAAATCAAATACCAAAATATCACACTTCCACTGAAAGTTTTTAAGTGTACCAAAAACAGCAAATAGTTCTGCTGACACAGTAAAGCCATCAAAAAGATGTGCTATAAAAAACGTATGTGCAACTTTAACCATTTTCCCAACTGCCCCATAATTTGCAATGGAGGTAATACTTCAGAGCAGTCGGTGTTCCCTTTGTTCATTCTTTTCCATCCCTTTCTCAAGCTCAGCCCCCTCAAACCAACAATAAACAAGAATGTGTGCATTATTCAATCATATCGGTATTATGAGCCTGGAGTTTACTTGTTTTTCTGTTATTTTATTTTCAAAGTAAAAACAATTTCCTCTTTTTCCTAAATATAAAAACAATGCACATCCATTATGAAGAATTGGAATAATACACAAAGATACGATCCTAACCAGCAACAATGAGGTGAACATAGTTCCATGTATTTATGTACACACGTCTGTACACACAAACATACCTATGCACAGACACTCCCACAATCTTACATGAATGGGATCATATCACACTTGCTGGGTTTTTTTGTTCTTTTTTTGTTTTGGGGGGGGGGGTTTTGAGACAGAGTCTCACTCTGTTGCCCGGGCTAGAGTGCTGTGGCATCAACCTAGCTCACAGCAACCTCAAACTCCTGGGCTCAAGCGATCCTCCTGCCTCAGCTTCCCGAGTAGCTGGGACTACAGGCTAATTTCTTTGCTTATGAAATAGACACCACCATGCCCGGCTAATTTTTTCTATATATTTTTAGTTGGTCAATTAATTTCTTTCTATTTTTAGTAGTGACGGGGTCTTGCTCTTGCTCAGGCTGGTTTCGAACTCCTGACCTTGAGCTATCTGCCCGCCTCGGCCTCCCAGAGTGCTACACTTGCTGTTTTTATTATAGGCAACTATTCTCTTTTCCTCTCCTGACATTAACAACCTAGAGTATGTCCATATATATTTTCCTTTGTAATCACACACACATACATATATATGTTTTCATATATACAACATATATAGGGAGTTTTTTTGTTCTTTTCTACAATAATGGAATCATATTGCATCTTATTTTTCTCACTCACCGGTATCTCATGGAAATCTCTCTCAGACATCTGGTAAGGCTATAATTCATTCCATTGAATGGCCATATAATATTCTGTGGAGTAATATATTTTAATTTTTCAGCCATTCCCTGATTAATGACCATTTACCATGTTTCCAATTCTTGGCAGCTACAAACAATACTGCAATAAACATTCTTGCACACATGTCTTTACAAATTAGCACTTTTATTTTTATGGAATAGATTCCTAAGAGTAGGATTTCTAGGGTGAAAGGGAATATGCATTTTTAATTTTAATAGATATTGCCAGATTGCCTTTTGAAAAAGGTTGGAACGCTTTACAACTCCACTAGCAATGGATGAGAGCACATTTCACCCCACATCCCTGCTGGCAACAGGTATCATAGCTCTTCCTAATTGTTTTTACCAATTTAATGGATAAAAAGCAATATTTCATTATCCATTTGCATTTCTCTAAGTCTGGGCCACTGCATACACTGTGCAATTTGTGCAAAGGATGTTGGGGCGGAAATCTAGCCCACAAATGGCTTGCAAAACCAAGCATCCTGGCTGCGTTCAGGGCAGAGGAAGGGGCCCTGACCTTTCCTAATTTACGGGAAGGTGCCAGTTCTGTCCTGGTCACCAAGAAATCTGAGCATCCTTTTTATGGTTGTTGGATATTTGGACCTGTTCTTCTGTGAATCTTTTCTTCATATCTGTTGCCCATTTTTCCATTGGAATGCAATAAACATTTATATTTGCATTATTTAGTATTTCTCTTGTCAATTTATAAGATTAACTTGATAGAAATTAACTCTAACTACCATCTGCATTACAGATACTAGCATTTGTCCATTAACTTTGTTTATGGTATCATTTATAATATAAAAAAAATTTTTTTAATTTTTTAGTCAAATATGTTTATCTTTTCTTTTATAACTTTTGGCATCCAGTCTTGATTAAAAACATCTCCTTGATCCCTAAAAAATGCAAGCAGTCTCCTAAATTATCTTATAAAATATTTATTTTATTTTTACATATATCTTTCTTTCCCATCTGGAATTTATCTGTGTACATAAAGTAAGATAAATGTCCAAATTTACTTTCTTTCAGCAGGATAACCAGTTGAACCAACATCATTTAAAAAGTAGTCCATCTTTTATTTATCACATGCAAATACCTTCTTTATTATATATTAACCTCTCATGTGTACAAATTCTGGATTCTCAGTTCTGTTTCACTGTCCTATAATAATTCTTATATCAATAAGTTCTGATATTTGACATTCTTTTTTTCTCAGTTATCCTTTATGTAAAATTTAAGATTATTTTATCTAAGTTAGAAAAACTCTATGAGCACTCTAAGTGGAATTGCATTAAATATATACAGGGTGTCCCATACATTTCCTCAAGGAAAAATTTTGTAATGAATATTTTGTGAATAAAGGTACATTTAGCTACAATTTCCCATTTTCCCTATGTATGGTGACTTTGGGGACACCCTGTATTATGTTGTGGAAAATTGATGTTTTAAATATTGTCTCCATATCCTAGAACATGGTATGTCTTTGCATTTATTCAGATCTTCATTTGTGTTTTTATTATATTCTATAGTTTTCTTTCTATATGTCCTGTGTCTTATTCAATAAATATCTAAGTATTTCACTATTTGTTGCTATTGCAAATGCAATATTTTTTCCTATTTCCATATTTAGTAGGGAAAATTCTTGGTCTTTATACTTATTTCAAATCTATTCCTATTATCAAATTGTTATTAATTCTGATACCTTTTTTAAATTGGAGTGTCTTGATTTTTCTAGGTAGTTAATCATATCATCAAGAAAAAAAGATAGCTTTTTTTCTTATTTTCTAATTTACCAGCCAAATTATAATGGTGATATTAATGGAAATTGTTTCCATGTTTCATCGTGTAGCATAATATTTGCTATTAGTAAATAGCTTTTGATATATTTAAATTGTCTCATGCTATTACTATTTTCTTAGTGTTTTTGTTAGGAATTAGATGAATTTTATCAAATGCCTTTTTAGCATCTATTGATATGATCACTAACAGCAAGTTCATTATATAAATCATAGATTTTATTAAGAAATGTCCTGATATTGAATTACCTCAACAAAGCTTTCTGATTGTGTTACATCAGGATTTGTTTTGATATATTGGTAGGCTCTTTTCACTAGATTCCATTTGCTGGTATTTTATATAAAATTTCTGTAGATATGTATTTATTAGTGAGATTGGTCTATAATTCTCCCTATTTTTGTACTACTTTTATTGGGCTTTGGTTGTAAAGTTACACTGGCTTTGTAAAATGAATTGGATGGTTTTCATTTTTCCTGTAGCTAGCTTGGAATATTATGAATAACTTCAGAATCATCCATTCTTTAACAGTTAGATAAAATTCATCTCTAGGCCAGTATAGTGACTCACACCTGTAATCCTAGCACTTTAGGAGGCTGAGGCAGGAGGATCACTTGAGCCCAGGAATTCAAGACCAGCCTGGATAATAGCAAGACCTCATCTCTACAAAAAAAAAAAAAAGAAAGAAAGAAAGAAAAATTCATCTCTGAATCTACCCAGCCCCCCTTTTTTGTAATGATACATTTTGAAACATTTTTTTCCATTTCTTCTGTGTTAAGTAATCTATTCTGGTTTTTGGTTTCTTCTTTACATTTGATAGTTTGTATTTTGATAGGAATCATTTCTTTTCTCTATGACTTAAAATTTGCTGCTATAGAGTTGTATGTTGCAGTCATTCAAAATTATTTTCTTCTTTTTCTGTTTTACATGATGGTTATATCTCCCTTCTCATTCCTAAACTTGCTTGATTTTGCTCTTCCTCTTTTTCCTTTCAAGCCATTCAAAACAAACATATACAAGAAATGGATGTATTTATAAGTCATATTCGATACTATGTTTTCCTAAAAATAACTTATAAGATACATAGTGTGAAATTTTAAAGGTAAAAATAATATGCAGGCTGGGGGTGGTGGCTCACACCTGTAATCCTAGCACTCTGGGGGCCAAGGCGGGCAGATCATTTGAGCTCAGGAGTTTGAGACCAGCCTGAGCATGAGCGAGACCCTGTCTCTACTAAAAATAGAAAGAAATTAGCCAGACAACTAAAAATATATAGAAAAAATTAGCTGGGCATGGTGGCGCATGCCTGTAGTCTCAGCTACTCAGGAGGCTGAGGCAGAAGGATTGCTTGAGCCCAGGAGTTTGAGGTTGCTGTGAGCTAGGCTGATGCCACAGCACTCTGGCCCAGGCAACAGAGTAAGACTCTGTCTCAAAAAAAAAAAAATTATTAATTTAATTTTTTTCTAATTTCTATTATTATTTCTTTCTTGATCCGTAGGTTATTTAGAAACATACTTCTTCAGTTAAGTCATAGATTATATTATTTTTCTCAATAATTTACTATCTCCTAACCTGTAGTGGGATTATACATTGTCTACCCCATTGACTTTGGATTTGGCCATGTGGCTTTCTTGGGCCAATGGACTGTGAGCAGGTGTACCCCATACTGCAGCAGAGCTTTACGTTTGAGTGTGTGGTTTAGCAAAGCCTTTTGCCCTCCTTTGCCTTCTGTCATGAGAAAGGTATGTCCCACATGATGTTTGCTCTTTCAGCCTGGGACCCAAAATTAAGACACAGACAGCAGACCTGAAGCTAACCCGTAGCTGGGAACAGAGAGGCAACAGTGACATCATTAACATGAAGGAGAAATAAATATATGTCTAGGAGAGTCTGAGCTTGTTTATTTGCAGGGTAATCTAACTCAGGGAAGAGGAACCTGTGGCCTTAAGGCCATATGTGCCTTTCTAGGTCCTTTAGTGCGGCCCATTGACTGAATCCAAATTTTACAATAAGAACAAATTTGAGATTATTTTCATTCTGCCTGTAAAAAAAATGTGCTTTAGAATTCCCTTTGCTCAGTTTGCTAGTAGTAAACTCTCAGTTTTTGTTTGTTAAAAAAAAAAATCTTTACCTTCATTTTTTTTTGTCTAGATAATTTTATAACTTTGAAATAATTTTAAGCACAAAGAAAGTTGCAAGACTAGAACAAAGAACCTCTTGTTTTCCTGAAGGATTTGGAAATAAGTTGCTAATGTGATACCCCATATCACCCTTGAATACTTTAGTCTTTAATTCTTATAAACAAGGACATCCTCCTACATAACCAAAATACAAACATCAAATCAGGAAATTAACATTATACATTATTACCATGTAACCTAGAGAACCATTCAAGTTTTGTAAGTTTTTCTAATAATACTCTCTAGAAAACAAAAAGATCCAATTCAGATGACATGTTGCATTGTTATTCTCCTTCAATCTGGAATATTTTCTTAGACTTTCTTGTCATTCATGACCTTGAAACTTGTAGATTATAGAACAGTTACTTTGTGGAATGTCCCTTGATATGGATGTGTCTGATGTTTCTCATGGTTAGATTCAGGTCATGTTTTTTGGGCGGAGAAACCACAAAAGTGACACTGGGTTATCAATCAGATGGTACCCAATCTAGATTTGGGTCATTACTGGTGATATTAACTTTGATCACTTGATTAAGGTGGTATCTGCCAGCTTTCTCCCCTACACAGTACCCCTTTTTTCTTTGTAATTAATAAGTATTTTCTGGGGATATTTTGAAATTATGTGCATATTCTTACCTCATCAAACTTTTGGCCCCCTAGACTCAGTATCCATTGACGTTTCTTTGCTAAATTAATTATTACTATGATGGTTGCCAAGTAGTGATTTTCTAACTCCATCATCCCTTCTCCATTTATTCCTTGACATTCCACTATGAGAAAAAGTTTTCTCTTCTCCTCATTTATTTATTCATTTAATTATTAATAGTTATATATGTGTGGACTCAATGATTCCTACTTACTCAATGAGTTATAGTCCATTACCATCATCATTCATTTTGATGCTCAAATAGTCCCAGATTTGGCCAGTAGAAGCCCCTTCATATTGGATATTCCAGACTCATCATAGACCACCTCTACTCTAAGCCTAAAAACAGCCAACTCCGGCTGGGCGAGGTGGCTCACACCTGTAATCCTAGCACTCTGAGAGGCCAAGGAGGGAGGATTGCTCAAGGTCAGGAGTTTGAGACCAGCCTGAGGAAGAGCGAGACCCTGTCTCTA